>JAPKLW010012142.1:0-10384 GCA_026898455.1 Plectranthus barbatus
TTAAATGACTTACAATAAAATAGGAACCTTGAATGTCTTGTAAAAAAACTCCAAAGCTCAATTATTCTAAGTGTAATAATGCATAAAAGATAACCTAATTTTCGTGCAGTTCAGTTCTTATTTATAGAGGGGGAAAAAGACCTAATTTGGATATTGGGTAAAAATAGCAAAAACTGCCAAAACAGGCCAAAAACAGCCTTTTCGGACCTCCGTGTCGATCGACAGGGAGAATTTCGATCGACACAACCTTCAAGATCAAAATCCGGGCTGAATTTTTGACGTTTCTGAAAATTTGGCCTCTGTTTCGATCGACCGAAAAAATTTCGATCGACAGGAATCCTGTCGGTCGACAGAAATCCTGTCTCTCGACACAAGTTCTCTGGTCTGCGCAGTCTCACGGTTTTGGCCATAACTTCCTCTTCCGAGCTCTGATTGACCCGATTCCAGTTGCGTTGGAAAGCTAACTCGAAGATCTTTCAAACCATGTGCTCCATTATCTCAGATTCCATCTGTGGAAGAAGTCGTGACTGTTCCTTTGAGCATCATCTGCTTTCGGTACGAATTTCCAATGAATTTGGCCTAAAACCTACAAAAATCACCCATCAAAGGTATAACACCCTCTAAAGTAGACTCATGCACAAAAATAAGTAAAAACATAACATAAAGCACTTGAAACAATGGAGAAAAATATAGATAAGTGAGTATAAATATGAGCTTATCAATCTTCCCAAGGATTGCGTGGTGAACCAGAAGAGGTCCTTGGTGCAGACAACGACCGCTCCTCCCAACACGAGAGTGGATTCATTTATGGTCCGCTCTCGACAGCTGCTGCTAAATCCCCTAAAGTTGGACTTGGCGTTGGGGTCAGTCTTCAATCGGTTGGTTCGGTAAGAACACTGGCAGCTAGAGGTATGTGTTCTTTCACTTCGATTTCTTTTTTACTACTTTCTTAACTTCTTTGTTGTTTTGTAGAATGTGGTGGAGTTTGATTTGATCCACCGCGAGCTCTGTGCCTTCACGGATAAATGCACCGAGGAGATCCTGGTGCTCCGAAAGGAGGTGGAGGTCAAGATGTATGAGGAGCTGAAGGTGAAGCTAGATGAGGCGGAGGGGAATGCGGCCTCTTTGGCCGTCAAACCGAACTTGGCCCTGGCGGAGGCCAAGGCTTGTAAGGATGAGACGGACGACTTCAAAAGAAAGTTCGCCCAGTTGACCACCAAAATAGCCCTCCTTACAAAAGATCTTTAGAAAAGAGTGGATCAGATCAAGTCCTTGGATGCTCGTATGCGGACTCTAAAGGAGTCATATGCATCCGAGCTGAAGGGCTACAAAGCTCAGATCGGGCGCCTGAAATCGGGTGAAGGGCTCGATTTTGAATCTCTGATCCTCTCTCCATATTTTGCCAAAACTTATGAGGTATTTCTCTTTTATTTTTGTATATATTTAATTTTTTTACATGTACAACCTTTTCCTTGTGTCTCTCAATCCTACCATGCTATTTATCTTTGGCAGACGCTCGCTGAACAAGTGGAGAGCGAGGTCTGGGCTAGAATCGTCAAGCAGTTTTTGGACCTCGATCTTAGAATTTTGGATGTTTCTCCTAAAGAGCCCCGCCAGGAGCAACCCTTTGGTCCTCACGAGCGCCCGTCCGGGGATCAGGATCAGCTGCAGGGCGAGCAAAATGCCCAAGGCAGTGGTCTATAGGTCGATTCTTCCTCGCGCCTGATAAGCTGTAAAATACAGCAGCAAATAAATTTATAATAACCCGAAGGCTAGTCGAACCCACAGGGATAGTGCAACGAAGTCATCTCATGTACTGGACACAGTTTATCAATTCTTTGTTTGAGTGAACCAATTTTCAGTAGAGGGTTTTGTTTTGAAAAACAGAAATTAACTTGGGAATAAAATTTAATAATAAAAAGCACAGATTCTAGGGAAATCAACCAATCCAATCCAACATGTATAAACAATCAATCCAAACCCAAAATAATCATTAAGGTGGGAAATCTGATAAATTGGAATTAATTCCTTTGTTGGGCAATTAAAACCTAGATTACTAGAAAGTGAATTTTACCTCTCGGCCTCAATAACACAAACTAGTCAATCTCAATAAAGATACATATTTGAAAACCCTACAACTAATTCTTCTTTTTGAGACAGAAAACAGTTGTATCAAAATTATATTTTCCTATTATTAATTATCTCCTCTCGGTCTCAAATTAATAACTATAAACCTAATCCAATTTTCATCTCTCGATCCTTCAATTGAAAATAGATTTTAAAATCAAAATCATAGAATTTGAACCAATTAATTAGGGTTTGGAATTAATCGAATTAACACATGCCAAAAAGGATGGAAAAACCCTAGAACCTGTTAAGGGTTCTAGCCTAACATAATTGAAATAAACATTGCAAAAGATGTAAAGAAACTTACTTGAATCATTTAGACAATAGGAATCTTGAAGTACTTGAATCCAATTGCAACAATAAAATAAAGAGTACTAGGAATTAAAGTGTATAATGCTGAAAAATAAAGTTGAAAACTGAAACTAAAGGTAAAGGGGAATGAATTTTCGAGCCTAATAAGTCATATTTATAGGGGGAGAAAGTATATCTTCAAAAGGTAATGATTTGGGAAGGAAAAATCTCCAATTTGGGCCAAAAACTGCCTTTCCGGCGCGCCTGTCGACCGACACAAATAATTTCGATCGACAGGAATCCTGTCGGTCGACAGAAATCCTGTCGCTCGACACAAGTTCTCTGGTCTGCGCAGTCTCACAGTTTTGGCCATAACTTTTGCTCCCGAACTCCGATTGATCCGATTCCAGTTGCGTTGGAAAGCTAACTCAAAGATCTTTCCATCCATGTGCTCAAATAGCTCAGATTCCATCTGTGGAAGAAGTCGTGACTGTTCCTTTGAACATCTTCTGCTTTCGGTACGGGTTTTCATTGGATTTGGCCTAAAACCTGCAAAATATTACCATGACAAGCATAATATCCCCTATAAACACTTCATGCTCGATTATTAACTAAAAACTCAAATAAATGCAATAAAACAATAAGAAAACAACGTGATAAGTGAGGCAAAATACGAGCTTATCAGCGCCCGATACCTAACATAGAGCCGAACTCCGGATTAGATCCCAATGCGCAGACCGCTTCTTGATTCCCAAACTCCCCTTCAGTTGTTTTTGCCAATTTTAATATTTTGTAATTCGAACAACTTCTCTGTTTTTGTTGCAACTCCTGTTGGTACTTCTCCTTTTCTTTTGTATAAATGCTTGCCTTGCTATGTACAGTTTAATCGTACTTTCTCTGTATTTATGTGACTTCTGAATTATAATATGTTCAAATCAAACAAGGTCAGAGTGGGCGATGTCAATGCTTAAGTCAGTAATCATTCGTGTAGATTAACATAAAAAAATAAGAAGTGAGTAGGGGAAGGGAAGTTATATGGTGCATTTAATTCGAGTCATAGCCGATCCCTTAATTGCACCTTTTGACTCTTGTATCTACAAAATAGATAAGAGGGGTTTGGTCGATGCTGTACATCACCTCTGACGCCCAAGTTAGCAATGGTTCGATAGAAGTTCAATGCATAAAATGAAGTTAAGGGGAAGGGAGTGTATCTGCGAGATTGAGGAGTTCGATCTCTTTAGAAGTAGTATTTTTTAAATGCTTTGCGTTCCAACTATTTGCGATTTCTCTTTCATCATGATCTTCGAGGTGGTAGGCCCCTCTTCCCGCGATCCTGGACACCTTATAAGGACCTTTCCAGATTGGTGCGAGTTTCCCCGCACTCTTGTCTTTGGTATCCTCGAAGACTTTCCGAAGCACCCAATCTCCTTCTTTGAAAGTTCGTAGGCATAGCTTCTTGTTATATAATATCTCGACTTGCATCCTCCGCTGAGCTATATTTAGCAAAGCCTGATCTCTTTGCTCGTCAATCAGCTCTAGGTTCTTAATGAGTCTCTCACAATTGTCTATTTATTAACATAGCTCGACCCTTGGGCTCCATGCTCTTGTTTCGGCTGGTATCACGACTTCTTCACCATAAACGAGCGCAAATAGTGTGCTCCCGATTGCTATTTGTGGAGTAGTTTGATAGGCCCATAATACTCCTGGGAGTTTGTCGACCCATTTTGACTTGTGAGCATCCAGTCTCTTTTTCATCGAAGCCGTTATAATCTTGTTGGCCGATTCAGTCTGTCCGTTTTCTTCTGGATATCTTGGTGTAGAGAATATCAACTTAATGCCGCAATGGTCGCAAAATTCTTGCACTCTCCTTCTGGTGAATTGCGTGCCATTATCCGTCTTGATCTCCTTTGGCACCCCGAACCTGCATAAGATTTGCGTCCATGGGAACTTAATGACTTCCGGTTCCCGAACATTACAAAATGCCTCAGCTTCGACCCACTTAGTGAAGTAGTCGGTCATTACTAGTAGATATTATTTCTACCCGGTGCCTTTTGGGAGTTTTTCCACTATATCCATTCCCCAAGTCGTGAACGGCCAGGTCGGAGTTAAAGCGTGAAGCGGCTCTCTATGACTTTGTGAAGTGATCTCAAATCTTTGACAAGCTTCGCAACTCCTTACGTATTCTTGTGCATCTTTCCTCAAAGTTGGCCAATAGAATCTAACAGATATGACTTTATGGGTCGAGCCCCTTGGTGACTTCCACAATCTCCTTCGTGTATCTCCGTCAGCATACTGATAAGTTAATAATTTTACTCACTTATCTATCTTATTTTCTAGTATTTTATTTAGTTTTATCGAGTTTGTTAGTATATTTTGTGCATGAGTCGGTATTATGAAGAAATATGCTTGGTATGGTGTTGTTTGATAGATTTTTGGGCTGAAAAGTGGATGAAATGATGAAGAATTCGTTGCAAAGAAGCCTCAATTTTGATCGACGTGAGTATCCATCGATCGATGTCAACATGAAGCAAAACGTGCAAGGAAGAGCTCCACGTTGACCGACGCAAGCTTGCGTGATCGACGTGGAGAGATCAAAGTTGATGTGGCAACGACCATGGGAGAGTCGACGTGGATGTTGTGCGTCGACCGATGCAAGTTCATTTTGGTCGATGCGTAAGCTAGAAAAGAGAAATTCAATTCAATTCGAGATATATCATATTTTTAGCCCTAGATTTGATAATATACACATCCACTTCTATATATTCCCATGTAATTTTGACTTTTTAATAATAATTCATTTAGCATTCAAGTTTTAGAGTTTTGGGAGTTTGGAAAACACAAAACCCTTTATTTTTCTTGTAAGTTTTAATTATGCAATTTAATATGTTTATATTTGGATTTCTATCTGCAATGAGTGGCTAATAACCCGAGCGGGTTCTAGGGCTATAAATGTTCAATTATGAAGGCATGTTTAGATTAATCAACTCAATCTGCATGGTTCATGATTTAATTTTTAGAATCTAGAATTGAAAGATCGAGAGATAATATTAATTCTAGATTTATAGTTATTAATTGAAAGACCGAGAGGAGAAAATTAATAACAGGAAAAGGAATTTGAATACAATTAATTTTCTATCGTAAGAGAAGATAATAAATTGTAGGGATTAAATCTGTGGATTCAAAAAGGTTGATTTTTATTGTGTTATTGAGGCCGACAAAGCATATACATTCACATAACAGTAACCTAGGCTATAATTGTCAGACTAAGAAATTATAGTATTTTTCTGATTTCCCACCAATGCTGAGTTGATTAGTTTTGCATGTATTCTGATTGAGTGTTTGCCCTATAATCTGTGTTTTTTAAATTTGCTTTAAAAAAACCCCTTTAATTTTTAGTATTGTCATTTTTATTTTTACCACCTGGGTTGGCTCCCCCACCTGCCCCCGTCGGTGGGGCGGGTTCCCTCTTTGTCAACCCAATGGTCTTGATGTTGTTTTCATCGTCACCCATTTCCTGCAGTGAAAGTTAGCACAACTTTTTTTCCCAGAGCCCCACGGTGAGTGCCAAATTGTTGAGGGTGTTTTTTGTTGGATTGAAGCCCCAAGAACTTTTATGATAAAAAAGATATAAATTCCAGAAAATAACTAGATAACAAATGTATTATTAATTAAATCAAACCGTATTTTGAGCTAAGGACGAAAACAGTTGATGTCCGCTGGAAAACCAGTTCGAAGAATTCTTTCTTAAAAGAGAATTACGTGTTGAGTTCTTGTAATCCGAATTGCGAGGAAATTCTACATATGAGTTTTGATGATGGAAAAAAGAGATTTACATGAGGTATTTATAAGCTATATTCGAGCCCGAGCGTTTCTTATTTTTCCGCTAGGTGGTATTTAATGCATTCCTGGTCTTCCGCATGCGTTTCCAGCCGTTTGCCCGAAGAGCTTAATCGATGCAAAATCTGCACACAAATTATAGCACAGGGCAAATAAATTTATAACCAACCCGAAGATTTGTCGAACCCACAAAGATAGTACAACGAGGATAAATCATGTACTGAGTATAATTTTCAGTCTTTTGTTTGGGCAAATGCAATTTTTGAGGGGTTTTGGTTTTATGAAAATAACTTTTTAAAATTTTCAAATATATGAAAGCACATATCCTAGGGAAATTTACCAATCTGATCAACATGCAAGAAACAAATAATTCAAACCCATAAAAGATATTTTTGGTGGAAAATCTAGATAAAGTGGGATTAACCCCTTTGTTGGGCAGTTAAAACCTAGATTATTGACTAATAATTATGTCCCCTCGGTCTAAAAAACACAAGTCAATCAATCCTTTAAAAATTAGATTAATTCCTACAAATGAAATCTTCTTTGTTGGACAGATAATCAATTGTATTAAACTCTCACTTCCTATTACTAACCTTCACCTCTCGATCCATCAATTAATAACAAAACCTATTCCAATATTCATCTCTCGATCCTTCAATTGATATAGAATTGAAATAAAAACAAAGAGTTTAAACCAATTTAGGGTTTGAAGAATTCGAATCAAAACATGTATTCACAAATGGAGAAACCCTAGAATCTGATAAAGGTTCTAGCCTAGCATTTTAAAGACAAACATTGAAACATAAAATAAAGATTGCATTGAAAATTAAAGATTGATGAAAGTAAAAATACAAGCAAAATAAAGTTGTGGTTCCAACCTTTAAAACTTGAAAACTAAAAACTCAAAAACTAAGAACTTGAACTAGAAACTGGAACCCTTGATAATGAGCTAAACTAGAGTTTATATAGTGGTAGGGTTGTGCTCTTGAAAGGTAACAAAACTTGGTATCTTCTCCTCAAAATTTTTCCAAGGCTTCAATTGGTATCTTTCCTCTTCAAACTTCTTCAAAATGTGCAAAATTCGAATCCTTCCCCTGAAAAACGCACACGTTGACCGACACAAGTGATGCATCGGTCAACACAAGCTTCCCAAAATCGATCCCTCGAGAGCCCGACTTCCACCTGCGTCGATAGCCTCACGTCGACCGACACAAGGGTTGTGTCGGTCGACACAGATCATCTCCGTGCGTTGGTCAATTTGTTCTTCACCTCAGTTGAAACAGACCCTCATGTGGCGAATTTCTTCATTCTTTCATCAACTTTGTTGTTTTTCCTTGCTTTTTCCTACAAAACCTTGCACCACAAGCATCATACCCTCCAAAATATACTCATGCTCATATTATTCATAAAAATAAATAAAATGCATAAAAGAAATAAGAGAACAATGCGATAAGCAAGTAGAAATATGAGCTTATCAGAGCTCGCGATCGTTACCCTCATCATTAAGTAGCTTTTCCGACCATTGGCCAGTTCACGTAATTCTTCCGTTACAGCCGCCTCACTCATCGGACAACTCTTTGATTGAATCGAACTCCCTTTGGTCAGGCTGCCTTCTCCATCGAACAGCTTTACCCAATTTCCTTGGCTCGATCTACACTCAAACTGTTCTCTTGGGCCGATCGATCCACTTCCTGCAAAATAATCATGGGTCTTGTTTAAGGGCTCTTAAATTGGGCCGTTTATAATTGGGTCACCGAAATCGACCCCCAACAATGTGTCATTTAATTATTTAATATGATATGGATTTACAATGTGTCATATTTTTAATATGACATGGGTTTGCGGCATTTCCCGCCAGCTTTTCGATGCCAGAAAATTTATTCTTTCTAGATTCATATATTTTATAGTTTAGACATAAAATTAAGAAAGTAGATAGTTTTTACTAGTAGAGATGTCAATTAAGCGCGAAATCCATGAATTGGCCCGATTAGCAAATGTGAGTTAGGATTGAAATATTTTGGCCCGAAAAATCCGGGACCGAATAACCGAGACCCAATAGTACTAAAATCTATTCCTAATATTTAAGATCATATTAATTAATTAGTTAATTAATTAAGTTTTAAGTTATATAATTGTATTTAGTTCAAATAGTATTCAATACATAGTTAAATTTATTTACTTATGAAGTTAAAACATATTCAAATATTGCTAAAAAAAATAATATATTTTTAACAGTTAAATTTATTATTATATAAAGATTTGTGACGTGTTTTGCATTTTTTATAAGACATAATTAATATTTTGTTCATTTTTTATTATTTAAAATATTAAAAGAGTGAAAAGATAATAAAAAAAAAATCATTGACTCGACGGCATAGCCTAAATATTGAAAGATTAGGGTTAGGGTTAGAGTTAAGATTTTTTAGCTAGAATATTTTTCAGCTTGATTTGATACTTATCGATTAACCCGCAATCCAATAAGACTGCTCGAAACCCGATGATTGACCCAATTGATAGCAGGTATTAGAATTGAGAAAAATATGAATATTTTGAACTAAATTTGATATTTTAGCCTTATTTATATCAAAAAGTCTATGATCTCAACTGTCAAATGAACAAGATTAACTTCTGCGGCAACAAGAAGTTAGCAAGTAAATTATTTGGATAATTCTAAATATAGCCACAATTTTTCTCATTGTAGCCCCCAAATATTTTTAAATATAAAATTATTATTAAAATTACTATTTTATCCTTATAACTTCTAATATAAAATATTAATTAGAAATAGAAAAAATAAATATTGACCAATTTTTTAGGAACCGTAACCCCTCACCCCTCTTTTAACCATTTTAATTCTAAAAAATTCATTTTCTTCCTTGTGTATCTTCGTAGCCCCATTCTACTTCCTAAGAACCCTTACAAAACCCCCCAACGCCAGACAGCTACACCCACAAATTAACGTCATTTCATTAATCGACTTAACTGATACAGCATATTCAAAATTTACATATTATCGTATAATAAGCAGGTTGTGCAATACTAGTTAAGTGGCGACTAAAATGAAAACTAATTAAATAAATATAAAAGATAAACGCTTGCAAATGTACAATGGGAGACAGAGCAGTTTGAGGCAATTTGGGCTCCGAGATCGTCTTCTTCCAACCGCTATTGATTATTATGCCAACTATCATATTGTCGATGAGTGACCGCTGCTCGTGACGGCGGCCTTTGTAGTAACCAAACTTGTTCTCGTATTTAAGAAGAAATTGTAGAGAAGCAACTCACCTAATCAATTTTTGTCTGCTTCTATATATATTTTCTTGAAAAAATAAAGTTGAGTAATGGAACAAAATTAACTCCTTTTCCTTCAATACTGCATAGCCACAATTGCTATTTTACAAAGAAATAGTATAGGGGAACAGGGGCTATAGAGTTCGAAAGCGGAATTAAGTTTTCTAAGTTCTTGCATGAGTGCTTTAGGACAGAACAAGAATGGGCTATGGAGTTTCGAAAAAGAAGTTGATCGAGTTTTTTAGAATTAAAACGAACAGGCTATAGTTGATTAAGAATGGAGTTATCTAAATCTTATTTTTATTTATAATTAATATTTAAATATAGATAAAGGGCAAAATAGTAATAATAAATATAATTTTATTATTAAAAAAAGTGGTGGCTATATTGAGAAAAAACGTGGCTATATTTAGAATTACCAAATTATTATTATAGTAAAGTATTTGATCATGTCCCAACTAAGACTAATTACACTTGAAACTTATGTCAACCCCTCTCGTACATGATGAAATCAAGATTTAATTAAATAAAGGAGAATTGTCGATTGAGGATTCAAAAGGTAATTTAATTATCAATTTAGGATCTGAAAAATGATTTGTTAATTCAAGACACGAAAGATGAAATAATTCTCAATGAAGGACATGATATTAAGGTCATGGATAGAGAATTGCACGATCTTTCCGGTCCTGAATTAAGAATTTTTGTGATCTTTCAGGTTTTGAATTGAAAATTAATCTTACTGGATCGATAATATTCCTTGAATAAATTGATTAATGATATATTAGATTTGCGAATGAGTCAAGAATCCCAAATAGGGCCAAAAGCAGCAATCCCAGCA
>JAPKLW010012143.1:0-10384 GCA_026898455.1 Plectranthus barbatus
GAATTAGAACATCATACCTCTCAATTGTAACAATACAAAGTTGAAATAAAATACATCCATTACAATTGATAAGTAGAAAGTGGAATTTTCCCCAATTGGATTTGTTAGGTCTTGATCTACCCCCTTGGATCTTTAATTCTCCTCCAAGAATTGATGAATTTAGCTCCTTGATACTCTAAGATTGAGATGGAATCGTGATGGAAATTGGAATATAGGGAAACTCCTAACTAGATCTAATGTAAAATGACAAAAGTCCTCCAAATAACTGAATTTTCCCCTTTTATAGACGAGCAAACAGGGTCTCGTATCGCCCGGTCGAAGTACGGCTTGCCCGGTCGAAGCTGGAAACTGCAAAATTGCTGGAAAATCCCGGTCTGGCTCACCTGGTCGATGTGGCTCGATCGAGCAACTTCTCTGTTGGCTTGGTTCGACCGGTAGAGCTCTCTATCTGGCTTGGCTCGGCCGGTCCTGCTCCACTCGGCTGGTCGAGCTCTCTGTCCAGCTTGGCTCGGCCGGTCCTGCTCTGCTCGGCCGGTCGATGCCTCCAAACTCCAAACTCGTGTGATTTTCCTCCAAAACTCCACCAAAAATGCTAGTTTATGCCCAAAACCTATCCTACGACATTCAAAACACAAAAACACGGAAGCACGACAAAAGAACAACAAAAATATATGATATGAGAGTAAAATGGCCGCAAACATGCACGCTCACACATCGAAAAATAGATCATTTTACGCACATATCATAATCCCCCAAACTTGAACCTTTGATAGTCCTCAATCAAAACAAAGTAAAGCCATTAATCTACCTCATGCAATACCTCATAGCTCATCAAAGTTATCTTAGCATGTTCAAGTAAAACGAGATTATCACCTAACTTTGTAACAAGGTTAATGCTAAGGACATGAACCACTCATCAAAAATGGATACAAGAAATGAAAGCACTCCCTCACGTGTTTGGGATGATGAGATTCACACAATCACAAGATATCGAGCTTGATTTCCATAGGCTTGCATCCATTCTCACCACTATACTACAACGAGTTAGTTTCTAGAATCAAAAAGGTCTTTTCACGGGTTGTAACGTGGCTAACTAAAAGGTGGGTGGTTTTGGGCCAAAGTGACTAAACTTCCAAATTTCCCAAAACCCCCAAACTTGTTCTTTTCATTTCACAACACACACTTATATTTTTTTTTCCTCTTCTTTTTTCTTTTTCATCATTTTTCAATTGCACCATCTTTCATTCATTTTGTCGGTGCCTCTCTTTTTTATTTATTTATTTTTCTTTTCAAACACTTGCACCAAAAATTTCGTTGGTGCCACATTTTCTAGGATTCAAACCAATACTATATTTCATATCTTTCATGCCTCAACATTTCCCATCAATACAAATTCAATCAATTCCCAACCCAACTCTCATCACCGTATTCACCCTCATACACTCTTTCCCCCCAAATATGGTCCTAATTATATTAAGGAAAATTCACCAATAAAGCTCAATCACGGGGGTCAAAGATATGAAAGGCAAAATTATGATAACAATCACCTTATACTCCCGGTGTGAAAGGTAGGACTAAGAATCGATGGCCTAAGATCATTTTCTAGTTACACACTCATGCTAATAGATAAAGAACGGATGCAAGTTCTAGATCTCGTGCTCTCAATCTTGCCACTCACAAACAATATAGATATGACAATATCATGGCTCAAACCTCACAGCTTTTTGTCAAGTCCTATGCATTAACCACATACAAAACTCGGCAATTCAAAAGATAAACTTAAAACATGCTTAGAAAACCAGATTCCGCCCTATCATTAGTTGAGGTAAACAACAAACTTCACTAAGTAAATCATGATTAAATCTCAAGCCTCATTTGGGTTCATCACACACACACAAGCACACAACAATACTAACAACAATCTACACGCTATAAAACGATTATAATAAATCTAATTGGTAGAAGGAACGATAGAAAGCGTTACCCAGCGGCACACCCGATCAAACCGCTCTACATGCCTTATTTGTACCTACTAAATCAACACAAACACCACCAAACACTTGAGCATAAAACAAACCAATAAAGCTCTCATATCCACCAAACTATCCACAAAACCAAATATCAACAATGATAAGATCATATCCAATAGTTCCACCATTCAAACCAAACCAATAATCCAAACCACAAACCATGCATAATAGGAAGTATTCAATCATCCCAACTCATTAATAATTCTATCCACAATCACAATCAAACAATCATCAACCATATTCACTTCCAAAACCTCTTTCCACCATCATTCCACTATCCAAAAATCTATACAAATAAATCATATTTCCACTAGACATTTATTCAAAATCAAAGTAACTAAAAGCAATTAAACAAAAAAAAGAAAATTGGTTGGGTTGCCTCCCAACAAGCGCTTCCTTAACGTCAGTAGCTAGACGACCTTACCACATCACCCATTGTCAAAAATCTTGTGGGTTTTTAATACACCTTTCTCCCTTAATTTGCATTTACTTTGGAGCAATTTGTCCAAGGCAATTTTTCTTTCACCCCTATCATCTCTCCAAGGAAGATTGATTATCTTAAAAATCTCGAATGTCCAAGGTGGTGATTACTTCTTTGATTTGATCTTCATGGCATCATCTAACAGAATCCACATTATATACGTCTCGACTTGTCCCTCATTTGGATTAATCAACAACTTCTCATCACCTCCTTTTCCGGTCAAATCATCCAATTCATACATTTTGTCTCCTAAGATCACCTCTTTTTCCACCTTGTCTATCAATCTTGAAGGAAATGTAGGTGCCACATCGCCACATGGACTTTCCGCCAATATTTCAACCTCATTTTTCTCTTCATAAAGTTTTACCACGACCGGAACGTCTTGCATCTCCTCAATTGAAGGTTTCTTAATCTCACCATTCTTTTCGTCTTCAATGACTTGCAACTCCTCCTTGGTGCCTTCATCCTGTTTATCTTCTTGGAGTAAGGCTTCTCTTTCCTTCTTTGGTTCCTTTTCTTGAATCTCCACTATTCCCGTATCTTGAAACCTTATTTCCTTAAGCACCATTATCGCATCCTCACATTTATCTTCCAAAATTTCATATTCTTCCACTCGAGGTTCCTCACTCACCTCCTTCAAGATATCGGATAGTTGCGTTCTTAACTCCAAAAGCCCTTCCTCAAGCTTATCCGGTTTCCTCTCCAAAGCTTCACGAGATGATCTCTCTTCTCTAACTCTTTCATGATCACAGCTACCCCTTTCATCACAATGAACTCTTGTTATGGATGGATTCCAAGTATAGTTCTCATAACATCTACATGGAGAGTAGCCATTAGATGGGGAGTAGTTCATGTTGTTCCGGAGGTCACAATTCCGCCATTTATCTCTATAGGTTTCATTACTACACTCCTCTTCTTCATATCCCCAATTCGGCTTCACCTTCCAATCATGTCTCCTCTCTTCCATCCATGGGTAACTCTCTTCAAATGCCAACCGGATTGGCTTCCTGATGCGGCTAAAAGTTCAATCAAATTAAACTCCTAGCTACACAAGAATAAAATTTGTCAAATCCAGGTCCTTCTCCGCTTCGCCCACTAGATTACTGGGATACTATAGAAAAGACTTATAGCTAGGCAAGATACAATCGTTGAGTTATTTTTATCAATCTAGGCAATCAATTTAAACCTATGCTAACAACATATAACAAACATTGAATTAAACCAACAAACAACATTCAAACAATTCTCTCCACACTTTGGTAAACCAAGACAAACAAATACACAAATGAGGTAGATAGGATGTTGAAATAAACGTAGATGCAGTCCAATTAGGCTAATCATTGATGTAAACACATTTTATTTCCTAATTGGATGAACTCTTACCCTACACTAGCCAATCCCCAGTCACGGTGAATCGACCGTAGAGACACTAAAATCCTCAAACAGCTACGTTATCGAACCCTAGACCACTTCTAATAGCACGTAAATCATCGCCCTATGCCCTATCTCCGCATAGGGATTGGATCAAGGTACACAAGAAGTCATGCTATTCACGACACGCCTATCCGCGTGTTGGCTGCAATGATTTTGTCAATTATCATCTAGACTGGCTATTACCTACATCTAGATGAATAGGAACAAGCTCTAGCATGCTTCAATCACAAAAAAGAAGGTAAACAAACAATTATCAAACCTAATCTTCATACATCATTGTTCAAATCAACATCCAAATTGAAATTAGAGCAACATACCTCTCAATTGTAACAATACAAAGTTGAAATCAAATACATCCATTACAATTGATAAGTAGAAATTGAAATCTTCCCCAATTGGATTTGATTGGTCTTGATCTACCCCCTTGGATCTTCAATTCTTCTCCAATGATTGATGAATTAGCTCCTTGATACCTTGGGTGAGGTTTTGGAAGAGATGGAAATGGGATTCGTAGAGAGAATTTAGGTAGTTTCCCCTTTGATATGATAATAGTTAATATAATAACCGTTTTCCCCCTTTTATAACGAGTTGGCAGAGCCTCGGATCGCCCGAGCCAAAAATGGCTCGCCCGAGCCATCAATAACCGCCAAAAATCACCAAAAGCCGATCTGGCTCGGCCGAGCAGGGCATTGCTCGACCGAGCCAAGTCTCTGCCCGCTCGTGCTCGACCGAGCCGAGCCTCTGTCTCTTCTTCTTGACCGCGCTCGGCCGAGCCTGCCTGGCTCGGCCGAGCTAACTCCTTGCGGCACCCAATTTCACAAGTTCGCCTCCTTTGCTTTGCTCGGTCGATCCTTCTTCTATTCGGTTCACGACTCGGACGATTTTCCACCAAAAACTAACCCAAAAGCGCTGCTTTATGCTCAAAACACATCCTACTATATTTCAAACACGAAAATACGAAAACAAGACAAAAGAACAACGAAAGCATATGATATGAGGGTAAAATGGCCACAAACATGCAAGTTCACACATCGAAAAAAATAGGTCATTTTACACACATATCATAATCCCCCAAACTTGAACATTTGATTGTCCTCAATCAAAACAAAGTAAAACCATTAATCTTCCTCGTGCAATACCCCATAGCTCATCAAGATCATCTTAGCATGCTCAAGTCAAATGAGATTATCACCTAACTTTATAAAAAGGTTAATGCTAAGAACATGAACCACTCATCAAAATTGGATACAAGAAACGAAAGCACTCCCTTACGTGTTTAGGGATGATGAGATTTCACACAATCACAAGATATCGAGCATGATTTCCATAGGCTTGCATCCATTCTCACCACTATACTACAACGAGTTAGTTTCTAGAATCAAAAAGGTCTTTTCATGGGTTGTAACGTGGCTAACTAAAAGGTGGGTGGTTTTGTGCCAAAGTGACTAAACTTCTCAATTTCCCAAAACCCCCAAACTTGTTCTTTTCGAACCACTACAAACCCCAAGGCTTTTTCATTTCACAACACACTTTTTTTCTTTTCTCTTCTCTTTTCTTTTTCATCATTTTTCAAATGCACCATCATTCATTCATTTGTCGGTGCCCTCTTTTTTTCTTTTTCAAACACTTACACCAAAAATTTCGTTGGTGCCACATTTTCTAGGATTCAAACCAATCCTTTATTTCATATCTTTCATGCCTCAACATTTCCCATCAATACAAATTCAATCAATTCCCAACCCAACTCTCATCACCGTATTCACCCTCATACACTCATTCCCCCGAAAATTTTCCTAATAATTTTGAAGAAAATTCACCATTTAAGCACAATCACGGGAATCGAGGATATGAAGGGCAAAATTATGATATCAACAACCTTATACTCCCGGCGTGAAAGGTAGGACTAAGAATCGATGGCCTAAGATCATTTTCGAGTTACACACTCGTGCCAATAGATAGAGAACGGATGCAAGTTCTAGATCTCGTACTCTCAATCTTGCCACTCACAAACAATATAGATATGACAATATCATGGCTCAAACCTCACAGCTTTTTGTCAAGTCCTATGCATTAACAACTCACAAAACTCGGCAATTCAAAAGTTAAACTTAAGACATACTTCGACAACTAGATTCCGCCCTATCATTGGTTGAGGTAAACATCAAACTCCACTAAGTAAATCATGATGAAATCTCAAGTCTAGTTTGGGTTCATCACACACACAAGCACACATCATCCTAACCACAATCTACATGCCATAAAACAATGTAATGAATCTAATTGGTAAAAGGAACGATAGAAAGCGTTACCCATCGGCACACACGATCAAACCGCTCTCCAAGACCTTATTTGTACCTACTAGATCAACACAAACACCACCAAACACTTGAGCATAAAACAAACCAATAAAGCTCTCATATCCACCAAACTATCCACAAACCAAACATCAACAGTGATAAGATCATATCCAATAGTTCCACCATTCAAATCAAACCAATAATCCAAACCACAAACCATGCATAATAGGAAGTAGTCAATCATGCCAACTCATTAATAATTCTATCCACAATCACAATCAAACAATCCTCGACCATATTCACTTTCAAAACCTCTTTCCACCATCATTCCACTATCCAACATCTATACAAATAAATCGTTTTTCCACTAGCTCCACCAAACATACCATCAAAATCAATGTACAATCACAAACAAATCCATACAACAAACTCAAACCCATGAAAATATCCATATATATCATCAAGATGAGCAATATCCAAAATATTCATCCAAGGGTAGAATATCAATATATATACAACCAAATCAAATTCAAATCCAATAAGGGACAATATTCAACAACTAAACTAAATGCAAGATAAAGGATAGGAGATGGAGAAGAATAAACTGAGGCACCGGCTACCGGCACATCCCCCCAAACTTAGTCAAGTGAGACTAAGTTTGCAAAAACGGTGGACGGTGCATCGTCACTCCTCTTGATCTTGTAGTTCCTCCCTACAATCACAAAACCAACAAACTAACATTTATTCAAAATCAAAGAAACTAAAAGCAATTAAACCAAAAGAAAGAAAATTATTTGGGTTGCCTCCCAACAAGCGCTTCCTTAACGTCGGTAGCTAGACGATCTTACTACATCATCCATTATAAAAAATTGTGTGAGTTTTTAATACACCTTTCTTCCTTAATCGGCATTTACTTGGAAGCAACTTGTCCAAGGTGATCTTTCTATCACCCCTATCATCTCTCCAAGGAAGATTTACTCTCATGACGAACTTGTAAGTCAAAGGTGGTAATTCCTTCTTCGATTTGATCTCTAAGGCATCATCCAATTGAATCCAAAGTACATAAGTCTCAACTTGTCCTTCATTTGGATTGATCATCAACTTCTCATCACCTCCTTTTCCGATTAAATCATATGATTCCTCCACTATCTCTCCTAGGATCACCTCTTTTTCCCTGTTATCTATCACTAATGAAGGAAAGACAAGCTCCATATCACCACTTGGACTTTCCGACATAAGTTCCTCATCTTGTTTCTCTCCTTCGTCATTTTGTACCAAGGCCGGAACTTCTTTCATCACCTCAAGTGAAGGTATCTCAAGATCACCATTCTTCTCATCTTCAATGACTTGCAACTCCTCTTTAGTGCTTTCATCCTCTTCATCTTCTTGGAGTAAGGCTTCTCTTTCCTTCTTTGGTACCTATTCTTGAACCTTCACTATTTTAGTCTCTTGAAATCTTACTTCCTTAAGCACCATTACCGCATCCTCACATTCATCTTCCAAAATTTCCTTGTCAATTGGATATTCTTCCACTCGAGGTTCCTCACTCACCTTCTTCAAGATATCGGATAGTTGCATACTTAACTCCAAAAGCCTTCCCTCGAGCTTATACAGTTTCCTCTCCAAAGCTTCCCGAGATGATCTTGCTTCTCTAACTCTTTCATGATCATGGCTACCCTATTCGTCACAATAAACTCTTGTTATGGATGGATTCCAAGTATGATTGTCATAATGTCTACAAGGAGAGTAGCCATTAGATGAGGGATATTTTATGTTGTTCCGGAGGTCACAATTCCCCCATTTATCTCCATATCTTTCATTTCTAAACTCCTCTTCTTCATATCCCCAACTTGACTTCACAATGCGGTCATGTCTCCTTTCTTCCATCCATGGGTAGCTACTATCCGACATTTCTTCAAATATCAATCGGAGTGGTCTCCGTGGTCGTTGTGTCTCCAACATCTTTGCTCTCATCTCATCCAATTCCCTTTGAAGATTGCTAAGCCTCTCCGAGTGAGTTCCTCGATGGTTCTCCATTTGACACCTACAATAGTCCAACATGGCAACAACCTCAAAGTAACACAACAAAAATAAATTTTAAACAACAAATTATTCACACAAACAAAAACACAAACACCTAGCCTACAAGCTTCACTTTTCCCCCAATATCTAGCAACCTACTAAATGAGTTCCCCGGCAACGGCGCCAAAACTTGATGCGGCTAAAAGTTCAATCAAATTAAACTCCTAGCTACACAAGAATAAAATTTGTCAAATCCAGGTCCTTCTCCGCTTCGCCCGCTAGATTACTGGGATACTATAGCAAAGACTAATAGCTAGGCAAGATACAATCATTGAGTTAATTTAATCAATCTAGGCAATCAATTTAAACCTATGCTAACAACATATAACAAACATTGAATTAAACCAACAAATAACATTCAAACAATTCTCTCCACACTTTGGTAAACCAAGACAAACAAATACACAAATGAGGTAGATAGGATGTTGAAATAAACGTAGATGCAATCCAATTAGGTTAATCATTGATGTAAATACATTTTAATTCCTAATTGGATGAACTCTTACCCTACACTAGCCAATCCCCAGTCACGGTGAATTGACCGTAGATGACACTAAAATCCTCAAACAGCTACGTTATCGGACCCTACACCACTCCTAATAGCACGTAAATCATCGCCATATGCCCTATCTCCGCACAGGGATTGGATCAAGGTACACAAGAAGTCATGCTATTCACGACACGCCTATCTGCGTGTTAGCTGCAATGATTGTGTCAATTATCATCTAGACTGGCTATTACCTACATCTAGATGAATAGGAACAAGCTCTAGCATGCTTCAATCACAAAGTGGAAGGTAAACAAACAATTATCAAACCTAATCTTCATACATCATTGTTCAAATCAACATCCAAATTGAATTAGAGCAACATACCTCGCAATTGTAACAATACAAAGTTGAAATCAAATACATCCATTACAATTGATAAGTAGAAATTGAAATCTTCCCCAATTGGATTTGATTGGTCTTGATCTACCCCCTTGGATCTTCAATTCTTCTCCAAGGATTGATGAATTAGCTCCTTGATACCTTGGGTGAGGTTTTAGAAGAGATGAAAATGGGATTCGTAGCGAGAATTTAGGTAGATTCCCCTTAGATATGATAATAGTTAACATAATAACCATTTTTCCCCCTTTTATAATGAGTTGGTAGAGTCTCGGATCGCCCGAGCCATCAATAACTGTCAAAAATCACCAAAACCTGATCTGGCTCGGCCGAGCAGGGCATGGCTCGACCGAGCGAACTCTCTGCCCGCTCGTGCTCGACCGAGCCTATCTGGCTCGGCCGAGCCGAGCCTTTGTCTCTTCTTCTCGACCGCGCTCGGCCGAGCCTACTCCTTGCGGCGCCCAATTTCACAAGTTCGCCTCCTTTGCTTTGCTCGATCGATCCTTCTTCCATTCGGTTCACGACTCGGACGATTTTCCACCAAAAACTAACCGAAAAACGTTGTTTTATGCTCAAAACACATCCTACAACGTTTCAAACACGAAAATACGAAAACATGACAAAAGAACAACGAAAGCATATGATATGAGGGTAAAATGGCCACAATCATGCAAGTTCACACATCAAAAAATAGGTCATTTTACACACATATCACTTCCTCGGTCGTTGTCTCTCCAACATCTTTGCTCTCATCTCATCCAATTCCCTTTGGAGATTTTTAAGCCTCTCCGAGTGAGTTCCTCGATGATTCTACATTTGACACCTACAACAATACAACAACTCAAAGTACAAACAATTACAAAAACAATCAACAAATTATTCACACAAACAAAAACACAAGCACCTAGCCTACAAGTTTCACTTTTCCCCCAATATCTAGCAACCTACTAAATGAAGTCCCCGGCAACGGTGCCAAAACTTGATGCCGCTAAAAGTTCAATAAGAATTAAACTCTTAGCTACACAAGAATAAAATTTGTCAAATCCAGGTCCTTCTTCCCTTTGCCCGCTAGAATACCGGGATACTATAGCAAAGTCTTATAGCTAGGCGAGAAAAAATCGTTGAGTATTTCTATCAATCTAGGCATTCAATTTAAACCTATGCTAACAACATA
>JAPKLW010012144.1:0-10383 GCA_026898455.1 Plectranthus barbatus
TATGATATTCAACATCAAACAAGGCTCTTTTATTCTTTCTCTCTTTTTTTTTTCTTTTCTTTTTCACACATCCTTTTATGCTCTAAACAATTTTAATTATACATTTGAGCTTATAAGGACTAGCAACACACAATTTTTTATTTTCTTTTTGTTCTTTTTCTAGAGCCCAACCTTTCTATTGTTTTCACCCATCTAATAATGTCTTATCTTTTTTAAACAAATCCCAACCCACTCTCATAGACAAGAGTTGATTCCCCTATCCTTTTCCAACTCATAGACAAAGAAAGAAAATTCATAGGCTCAAAAGGGCTGACTAGGGATAAATGTTCAAGTAGGACAGTGTATGGGACAAATAGGCTAACAAAGATGGCCTAAAATCATTTCCTAAACCTGTGCACACTTAGCAGTCTTGAAAAAGAAACAAAGCAAGTTCTAGAGATACTCAATAATGCAGACACACTCACAAACAAATTTAAGGCTCAAAATCTCACACTTGGGACAATTTTTCTTCCATAGTAAACATCAAATCATCATCAAACATCATGCTTTTGTCAGTTTCAAAACAAGTAGTCATGCGGTATTCTACATTCATTGGCATACTCAACCACTATCACAATCAATGCATACTAAAGTCAATCAATTTCAAATCTCGCATTCTTGCTAGGGTTATCTCATAGCTACGAAAATCTTCTCACAAAATCACAGTTTTATTCAAAAAAATGCAATAACACTTTTTTTTTTTTTAACAGGGTAGAAATTTAAACACACTGAAAGCATTAAATAAAAGGGAAGAAATAGTTTCAACTCCAAGTCCTCCTCCCCCCAAACTTATTCGATTGACAGAGAGAATAAGTTTGAAGATCAGACTAGGAGTGAAACAGTACCTCGATGTTGGTCTCAGACACCAACTTTTTATCTCTCGGAGGCTGCAGAACGTGAAAGACAAAAACTGCTGCTGCTAGCACTTTGTGTCGATCGACAGAGGGCCTGTCGATCGACACAGAGCCTTCTTGTCGATCCAGGGTGGGTCGAAGTGTGCTCCGTCGATCACCTCTGTGTCGATCGACACCCTGTGTGTCGATCGAAACAGAGCTCCGATTTTTTTTTAAAACAAAAACAGCACACGAAAATTAGAGAAACAAATGAAATAAAGCAAGTAAACAATGGGTTACCTCCCATGCAGTGCCTTAGTTATTGTCGTGGCTCGACGATAGGGATCCTTCACCAAGGAGGTCGGGTCCAGACTCGCCGCCGCCTTGCATCGATCATGTAGACCATCTGATCACGAATAACAGTGGTGAGCTCGGAAGAGGATGGTGTAATTGGCAATTTTGCCATCCCGTTTTCGCGCTCCCATTCGATCTCGGCGGCTTCTTCATCTTCCTCAATGGTGGTGGAGATGTTATTGCAAGCAGCTTCCTTCAAACTCTTGTCGATCACAAAGGTGATCGTCTCATCATTCCCTCGGAGTGTTATCTCCCCATCTCGGCAGTCTATCAAGGCTCCAAGGATCATCAACATTCCATGTTGTTCCTTCATATCGAAAACAACAAAATCAGCAGGAAAAATTAAATGACCAACACGAATTAAAACATCTTCTACAACTCCCCTTGGTCGAGAAATTGAGCGATCAGCCATCTGAAGAGTGATTGAGGTTGGCCTCATCTCGCCTATCTGCAGCTTTTGGAAGACCGAGTATGGCATCAAGTTGATACTTGCACCTGTGTCGCAAAGAACATCCCTAAACTCCTTTCCCCCAATCTCGACCGAAATAGAGAAGCATCCCGGATCGGACCTCTTTGTTGGAACCTGTTTCTGCAAAAGAAGACTACATTGTTCATGAATTGAAATAGTTTGATCTTCGATTACCGGCTTTTTCTCTGTCATTAGCTTCCTCAAAAACTTCATGTAGCCGGGAATCTCGCGGAGAGCCTCGATCAAAGGAATGTTGATGTTGACCTTCTTGAGATTCTCCACAAATCGAGCAAACTTTGAGTCTTCCTTCTTCTTTGCAAATCTTTGGGGAAAGGGCATTGGAGGAATTGGATTACCCTTCTTCTTTGAATTTTCAGCTCCATGTGGATCCTGTGCTGCCTGCCTGTTGACTGCCTCCTTCTGTCCTGCCTGTCGATCGACAGGGGGTGTGTCGATCGACACGGCTGCATCCCCCCTGTCGGTCGCTTTTCTTCCTTGTCGACCTTTGCTGCTCTGTCCAACCTCTGTGTCGATCAACACAGGGTCAGTGTCGATCAAAACAGAGGTACCTTCTGCGGGAAATTCCTCTTCTTCAGCTATAAAGTCATCCTCGGACATGCTAGGACCCTCGTACCTCGTACCGGACCTCAAGGAAATGGCATTGACCTGTTTGGCCTTCTCAGGATTGACTTCTGTGGTGCTGGGGAGCTGGCTTGGCTTGTGTTGATTGCTCATAGCAGTAGAAATCTGATTGAACTGTGCATCGAGCATCTGAAGGTGCTTCGTCATATGTTGCATGTGAGTGGACATGTTCTTCACCTCAGTTTCCACCTTGCCAAACCTATTGTCGGAGCTTTTGATGAACTTTTCAAGCGTCTCCTCCAGCACAGACTTCTTCTTCTCCACAATCTCTCCCCCGGCTCCAACACTGAATCCCGGTGGAGGATTCTCAGCTGCATAAGGGTTAGAATAAGAAAAACCAGGATGGTTCTTAGCACTGTAACCATACCCTTGATTGTTGGCTCGGTAGTTGTTGTTGTTGTAACCTTCATTGGCGTAATTCACTTCAGCGGTATTGGAGGTGCTCGAACTGCTTCCTTGGTAGATGTAGTCGGCCTCAATGGGAACAATGGCCATGTTGGGATCTGAAATAGCTGCTACCGAAGCTCTACCGGCCTCCAACTGCTTGAACTCTTCTCGGAGCTTCTTCACTTCTGCCACCACATCAATTTCCGGAGTAGTGGTCATTGCTTTGACTGCTTTCTGCCTTTCAGTAGGCCACTGATGACTGTTGAGGGCCATGTCTGCAAGAAGTTGCATCCCCTCTTCTCCACTTTTCTTCATGAGCAGTCCTCCAGCTGAAGCATCAACCAATTCTTTCAGATGAGGGGTTAATCCTTCATAAAAGTGGCATACCTGCATCTCAAGATCAATCCCATGGCCGGGGCACATCCTCAACAGCTCTTTGTATCTCTTCCAAGCTTCATAGAGGGTCTCATCGTACTTCTGACTGAAGTGAGTGATGTCGGACTTCCTCTTCATGAGGACACTGGGTGGGAAGAAATTGGTGAGGAACTCTGCTCGGAGTTGTGCCCATGTGGCAATTCTGCTCTTGTCCAAACCAGCAAACCAAGACCGGGCCTCATCCCTGAGAGAAAAAGAAAACAAATGCATCCGGATGGTGTCTTGGGGCACTCCGTTCTGCTTGATTGTGTCGCACACCTCGATGAACTGACTGAGGTGGCCGTATGGATCCTCAATGGCCTTCCCTGCATACTGGTTCTGCTGGACCATCTGAATTAGGCCAGTCTTCAACTCGAAGTTGTTGGCATCAATGCCAACTTGGAATCCCGGCTCCTCTCTCTGTGGCAGGAAGCGATCAAGAATGGATCTTTGAGGCACCACAATTCTCCTTTCATGGTTTCCTTCATTGGCCAGGGCTGCCAGTCTGGCAGCCTGCTCTGCTTGAACTGCTTGTGCTGCTTGGAGTTGATCCCTGAGTTGTCGGACCTCATTCATGAACTGTCTCTGCTCCTCCGGAGTCATGTTTTGGAATGGTGCTTCTGGTGGTTGCTCCATCTCTGGCTGTCTCTCCTTGTTCTTTCCTTTACTTTTGTTTCTCCTACAGGTAGCTTCAATCTCTGAATCGAAGGCTTCAAGATTCTTTCCCCGAGCTCTTGTGTTCATGCACCTGACGAGAAAATAGAAAAATCGGGAATCAGTCTCTGTGTCGATCGACAGGGAGGCTGTCGATCGACACGGATGCTGCCTCTGCGTCGATCGACAGAAGCTCTGTCGGTCGAAACAGAAACAAAAATTTCACACACACGCACGCGAACAGAAATAAAAACTCAATCCAGAAAATATCAAAACAATCCAATAACAAGACAAAATCTGACTATCCCCGGCAACGGCGCCAATTTGATAACTGTAAAATACAGCAGCAAATAAATTTATAATAATCCGAAGGCTAGTCGAACCCACAGGGATAGTGCAACGAAGTCATCTCATGTACTGGACACAGTTTATCAATTCTTTGTTTGAGTGAACCAATTTTCAGAAGAGGGTTTTGTTTTTCAAAATAGAAATTAACTTGGGAATAAAATTCAATAATAAAAAGCACAGATTCTAGGGAAATCAACCAATCCAATCCAACATGTATAAACAATCAATCCAAACCCAAAATAATTATTAAGGTGGGAAATCTGATATTTTGGAGTTAATTCCTTTGTTGGGCAATTAAATCCTAAATTACTAGAAAGTGAATTTTACCTCTCGGCCTCAATAACACAAAAAACTAGTCAATTTCGATAAAGATACAGATTTGAAAACCCTACAACTAATTCTTCTTTTTGAGACAGAAAACAGTTGTATCAAAATTCTATTTTCCTATTATTAATTATCTCCTCTCGGTCTCAAATTAATAACTATAAACCTAATTCAATTTTTATCTCTCGATCCTTCAATTGAAAATAGATTTCAAAACCAAAAGCATAGAATTTGAACCAATTAATTAAGGGTTGGATTTAATTGAATTAACACATATTGAAAAGGATGGAGAAAACCCTAGAACCTGTTAAGGGTTCTAGCCTAACATAAGTGAAACAAATATTGCAAAAGATGTAAAGAAACTTACTTGAATCATTAAAATAATAGGAATCTTGAAGTACTTGAATCCAATTGCAACAATAAAAATAAAGAGTACTAGAAATTAAAGAATTTAATGCTGAAAATAAAATAAAGGAGTGCTGAAAAACTGAATAAGAAGACCTAATTTTCGAGCTTAATAAGTCATATTTATAGGGGGAGAAGTTATATCTTCAAAAGGTAATGATTTGGGAAGGAAAAATCTCCAAACTGGGCCAAAAACTGCCTTTCCGGTGCACGTGTCGCTCGACACAGTTCCTGTCGGTCGACAGGATTTCATTTCGGTCGACACAAATTGTGTCGCTCGACAGGAATGCATCTGTCCGCGCAGTCTCACGGTTTTGGCCATAACTTTCACTCTCGAACTCCGATTGACCCGATTCTAGTTGCGTTGGAAAGCTAACTCAAAGATATTTCCATCCATGTGCTCCATTAGCTCAGATTCCATCTGTGGAAGAAGTCGTGACTGTTCCTTTGCACATCTGCTGCTTTCGGTACGGGTTTCCCTTGAATTTGGCCTAAAACCTGCAAAATATTACCATGACAAGCATAATATCCCTAAAAACACTTCATGCTCGATTATTAACTAAAAACTCAAGTAAATGCAATAAAACAATAAGAAAACAACGTGATAAGTGAGGCAAAATACGAGCTTATCACATTGCTGCTCTTACCCCCGTGGGTCAAGGCAGATTTGACACGGGGAACGTGAAGTCCTCGCATGTGGACAACCCCGTCCTCCGCTACATTCTCAAGTGGATGGGGTCTTTTATTTTCGGGAGGCATGAGAGTGGGAAAGCTCGACAGAAGGAGGTCCACATGCTCTATTGCATGCTTGCAGGGATCCATGTCAGCCTGGCCGGATGCATCATGGAGAACATTAGTCGGCAGAAGAAGACGAAGTGGGGGGATGTCTGGTGGGGAAGTCTGATCACCCCCATCGCCTTAGCTTATGGATATCCCACAGACGACCTCCGACTGGCACATGGACGGTGCGTCTTGGACGTCAGTCATTTGGTTACCCGGACTATGCTGGTCCTAGACCCTGATGGATTTATATACTGAAAGCATTATGATTGGTATATTATGTACAAGGTTTATTGGTTAATATACTGGGAATCATAATTGTTGTATGTTCATCTCCTGTCTGAATTAACAAACATGTGTCGCAAACACAATTATCCTCTTATCTCGTCGATAGGGAGATCATACGGTGTGTAGAAGATCACGGAAGATCGTATGGATCGTTTGACCTAGCGAGATATAAATAGTCATCACAGCTGAGATAATTCCAGGATAAACTGTCGGTGTAGGCTGCAGCATATGCGGATAAGCATCTTATCTTGGATGACTTGGTATGCTGGTGTGGCCGTGTGGGGTACACATTGATGAGGACCTAAGTTGAGATCGATTCTTTTATATGACATTAAAAGAATCTAGATCTTTATGACTCGATGGAATCTTAAACCTATATGAGGATACAGAAGTATACATATATTGTATATCACTTTGAGTTGTAGAGAGGGTTCTAGTTGAACCTGTACTTCTGCAGTCTTGGGTGATATCAATCTGTGTATGACTGTCTGGTATCTGAAATAGGTAACCACATCCAGTATAGGATGGTGACATTCCCTGAACAGCTCAAAAGGTTCGTTATGCTAAAGTCCTGCAGGCTGATTAAGTTCAAGCATAAGTGAAAAGGTTTAAGTGGATTGATTCAGGAATTAAAGATGTTAATTAATTAAATAGCTTGTCAGAGCTTAAATTAATTAACGAATGTCTGTAACCTTAAATGTGGGGATAAACCGAGTCCAATGCAACCCGTTCCTCAAAACGTGGTAGCAAATAGGTAGGACATTATTGATTCTCTGGTGGCATGAATCAATATTAATTAATTAATTATATTCTGGGTTGAATATGGGAATTAATTAATTGATAGGCCTTATTTGCTATTTGCATTCTGGTCCCTGGTCTGGCCCATGATAACTCAAGCTCAATAGAAGCCTAGAATTTCCTATAAATAGGCCTCATTACCTCAGAACTCAATACACCTACTACTCATAAGATCACAAGTTGCATACAGCAAACCAGAGCATTGGGAGCTGTGGTGATCGATTGAGTTTGAGATACGAGGAGGAAATTCTGCTTCTCAACCGGGCAAAGGATCTCATAGATAATCTTCACCAGATTTTCAGATCGAGTTGGGATACAGATCAGAAGATCAGATCAGGAGGATTCTTCTTCTTCTTCTCTCTTCTCTTATTTTCAAAAATATTTGTTTATTTTCTTTAGATTAATTTCCTCAATCTGTTAGAAAATTAAATCTTAGTGCGTGGGAAAGATCAAAGGGCATCTCCGCGCACGCGTTCTTCATCGTTCATCGATCCAGGTATTCCGCATAACCTTCTTATGCATAATAATATAGGAGCATGCTAGGATTGTTCATAGGCATAGCAATTTATTTTTGATATTCCAATTAACGATCCTTGGCAAATGGACTTCGTGATTCAGTTCACGAATCCCTTCAGACCCACCTCACCATTTGAAGCTGTCCACCGGAGACTTGTTCCCTTTGCCTAACACCCCGCTCACCCATGTCACCGATCTGGAGTACAAGACCAACTGGTTTATGAGTACACCGGCACACATGGCCCTAGTAGTAGCAGCGAATGGAGTGGCCCCACAAAGTCGCCTCCTCCACAGATTGGGATTCCAGCCGGACCACCGTAGGCTCACTCACGAGGAGATAGCCGACATGGTGGCTGAGAGGGAGCGTTGGGACAGAGCTGTGGCTGAGCGAGCTGCCACAGAGAGAGAGACCGCTGAGAGGAGATGGGGAGAGCAGCCAGAGCACGATAATGAGGAGCGTGGTGAGGAGGAGCACCACATTCATGATGAGCACGTGCACTAGAGAGGAGCAGGATCCTCAGGCTACTATACGGGAGGTACTTCTACCTCCGGTTCTGGCATGGACTTGGAGACGATCTACCGGTATATGCAGTAGCAGGCTGATTTCCAGGCTGCCGAGAGAGTGGCCGCAGCAGCAGCTCGGGATGCGGCAGCAGCAGAGTACTCCCGGAGTGCGAGGTTCCGGGAGGATGTTTATCTTCGCCTTGGGCAGCTCGATGATCAGATGAGACGGCTGCTGTCTGCTGGTGATGATGGCCCAGAGGAAACTATCTACGTCCGCCGCCGCAGGATCCGCCGCCGCAGAGCCCAGGGGGAGCTTGAGGACATGCCAGCTGATGAGGATGGCCAGGGTGGCCAGTGAGGTACAGTTTTACCTTCCCATGCTCGATTTTCAAACTTATTCTTCATTCAGTTGAATAAGTTTGGGGGGATGACGACAGGGATTGTAAAACTTGTGTTATTTATTTATTTACTGTTTTTGTTCATTTGACGTTGTTTTTGTTGATTTGACTGCCTTGGAAAATTATGGCTGTGTTCTATGTTTTTATCGCTTTAGCATGTTAGTTGGTAAGTATTTAAGTTTTTGAATTGCATGCATGTGCTTGAACATGGGACAGTTGGAACTCATAAGATTTGTAGGCTTGAGATTGTGAAAAATCCTCCACCTGAGTTAACTGTGATTGATGATTGATTGGTTTGTGGACATTGAATTGACGATCTGCTTGCAATTGATAGCCAATGATAGGAGTCTTCTGCTTGATGAGTTGCTGTGTGAAGTGTGTTTATGCATGATTAGACTAAGATTGAACCTGATGATTGTAGAGGGGAAAAAAATTTTAACCCAAGTGAGAATTGAGCTTGAATTTTTCTTCTATGTGTGACAAGGTGCGTATGCAATAATCTTCTAGAATTTGACTTGTTTCTCTCTCAAGGTTGCATAAGTGTGATAATAAGAGTAAAATGATTTTAGGCATGTTCTTTCTTAGCCAAAATCCTATACACTAACCTTAAAAATCTCCACTTGTAGCCCTTTTGAGCCATGTAAATTGTTCTTTTGTTTAGAATGGTTAATGAGTGAGAGGGTATGCTTATTTGAAAAAGGGATTTTGATTTGGTATTTAAATCATGATGATTGGGAGTTGTAAAGTTGAGAAAAAGAAATTGAGATTGAGAAAACAATAAGGTGAACTTAGGACTGCATTACTTTTAGTCTTGTCGAGTTCACTAGTTTCGTGATAAATTGAAAAAATAAAAAATAAAAAGGGAAAAAAGGGAGAAGAAAAAAAAAGAGAAGAGGAAGGATAAAGTGGCTGGGGTTGAATAATCAAATATGGTGAGATGATTGAGTGAGAGTCGGAGTAAGTTACTTCGCCAAAAACACCCCACCTATCTCAGGAAGCCACATTACAACCCAATTAAGACCTAATTGATTACTTGATTTATTACACTATTTAGCAGTGGAGAGAGGAGAAACTTGTCAAACATATGGTAAGTGCGCATTAACCTTGAAATTGAGAGTTGTTACACAGCCTAAACACTTGAGGGATGAGTGAAAACAATTTTCGATGTGAGGTTTCCCTTTGATGATTGGATTGTTTGATTGCAGTCTTGACTGTGCATTACATGTGGATCGTTGTGCCTTAGATAGTTTGGAGACTTGTGAGGCATTGAAAAATTTGTATCTTGCATGTTGGTTTGATTTTCTGTCTATTGATTAATCGAGGACGATTAACGGTTTAAGTTTGGGGGAGTTGATAAGTTCGTTATTTCGCTAACTTATCATTGAGTTTTTGTCCATTTAGTGTTCGAGATATGCAATTTTCATTAGTGTTTGTGCATGATCGTATTTCGGTGTTATATGGTGTTATGATGGTGAAATCTTGCAGGAAATAAGCCAAGTTTGGAGGAAGTTCGAGAGCAGGCAGCATGGCTCTGTCTCGGCTGAGATGAGGTGTACCTCGGCCGAGACGAAGCCCCGAGATGCGCTCACCTCGACCAAGTGAAGATCGATGCGGGAGCTCCATCTCGGCCGAGATAAGGTTCATATTGGCCGAGGTGGAAGGTCGACATGCGCACGTGGCAGACCGAGGTAGAGAAAGACGGATCGATTCATCTCGGCCGAGATGCCTTCTATCTCGGCCGAGACGCATCTCGCTGGGGCGGAAAATTGAGATATTTTGGGCCTATCTTTCCTTGTAGATTTGATACCTTGTGAAGCATATCAGTACCACTATATAAACACCTGTAATTCAAGTTTTAGAGGGTAGACAGTCATATTTGAGAATTATATATTATTTCCAAGGCAGAGGTTTGTGGGGTATTATTTTGTGAAGGTGAAGACAGTTGATGGAATTGTTCTCTTCCATTGAACATCAGTTTTAATGCAAGATTATTATTTCAGGTTTAATCTCTTCATGATTTCTTCTATTATGAATATGTTGAACTAAACTCTCAATCAGATTCTAGGGTTAACAGTCTATCTTGAATACATGTTCTAAATTTATTTATTTAAATGTCTTTTCTTGATTGATTTGTGGAATCCTGTGTTTTAATTCAAACCTGGTTTTGTTGGCCACTTAATTATGTTATTAGTTAATTAATTTGAGACTCAAAAGGTGATAATTGATTAAC
>JAPKLW010012145.1:0-10383 GCA_026898455.1 Plectranthus barbatus
ACAATCAAACATTCAAGTTTGGGGGGTTTGATAAGTTCATAATTTCACTCACTTATCTATAGTATTTTATACTATTTAATGTAGTTTTCTTGCATTTACACATATAATTCATGCATGAGTCTATGTTATGTGGTGTTACACTTCATGGTGTGTTTTTGCATGTTTTAGGCTTAAATTCACTGGAAAACCGTTCCGAAAGCAGTGACGTGCAAGAGTAGCAGTGAAGAGTTTTCCCACACAAGGAACTCGAGCTATTGGCACATGGCAATGGATATAGCTTCAACTTAACTTTCCAACAAACTGGAATCGGGTCAATCGGAGTTTGGGAGTGAAAGTTATGGCCAAAACCGTGAGACCGTGCAGACAGGGCAGATCAACTTCAACCGACGCGAGAATCAACATCAACCGAGGTGCAGAACATGCATGTCGACCGATGCTGAGCCACCTCGATCGATGTCGACAAAAATCTAGAAAAATTCGAGTCAAAATCGAATCAAGTCATATCTTTAGCCCTAGACTTGATAGAATACACATCTACACCTATAAATAAGCCTTAAATTCGAGTTTTATTCATCATCTATCAGCTCTCATCACCTATTATCATCATACATCATAATGAATCATATTTTGCATCCTGGAAGCTTTCAACATCTTTATTTTCCAGCACGAACCTTTATTTTCCTGTAAGTTATTTTTATGCACTTTTATAATATGTTTAGTTTTGGTTTTCTGTCTGTAATGAGTGGCTAGAAACCCTAGCGGGCTCTAGGGCAACGGATATCAATCTGTGATGCATATTTAATTGATTAACATTGAATTGCTAGGTTTTGAATTCTTGCTTGAATTATTAGGATTTAGAATTAATCAGATCGAGAGATAGAATTAATTCTAGGTTTACAGATATTCATTGAAGGACTGAAAGGAGAAAATTAATAATAGGAAAAGGAATTTGAATACAATTAAAATATCTGTCCTAGGGGAAGATAGTAATTGTAGGGTTTAATTTGAGGAATTATAAGGTTGATTAGTATTATCTTATTGCGGCCGATAAAGCATATACATTCACATGCTAGTAATCTAGGCTATAATTGTCTGACCAAGAAGTTATAGTAAGTTATGATTTCCCACCAATTCAAGTTAATTAATTGATATGTGTTTTGATTGATAGTTCGCCCTATAGTCTGTGTCTTTAATTTGATTTCCTAAAACCCTTTAAATTTCCGTTTTGTTTTCTTTATTTTCCAAAACCAAAACCCCTGATTTCTGTTGACTCAAACAATAGATTCTAGGATCATGGCTAGTACATGAAATAATTTCGCTACACAATTCCTCTGGGTTCGACAACCTTAGGGTACTCATATAAATTTATTTGCCACTGTGTCTACAATTAATCTGTAGAAATTACAGTGATCAGTTACCTTATTGAATACCCTATATCCCTTGTATGAAGGGTGTCCATAACCAAGGAACACACCTTCATCAGCCTTATGACTGAAGGTATCCAATTTGGACTTCCCGTTATTGTGAGTACAACATGGTGAGCCAAATACACAAAAGATAAGCTATAGAAAGCTTACAACCGTTATAAATTTTGTACAGAGTTTGGTGCAGTCGCGTGTTGAATGCACTTTGATTTTGTGTGTAGCAGGCTGTCATCAAGGCTTCTCCCCAAAATCTCTTTCAAAGGTCGGTCTCAACCAGCATGGTCCTTACTGCTTCTTTGAGTGTTCAATTTCTTCACAGCTACGGCTTCAGTAGGAGCAATTAGAGTATCAGAAACTGTTGAAGGTTCCCAGTGAGATGGTTCACCTCCATGTTCTTAAACTGGTTCACCTCCTTGTTTTGAAACTGGATTTTGAACAACTGGTTCCTGAACTGCAACTTGCTCATCAGTTGGAGCTGCTTCCTCAGCAGCCTCAAGGTTGGCTTCCTTGGTTTCAGGTTGCTCTGCTCCCAAAATTGTTGCGTTGACTTCAGAGGGCCTCTTTTCATTATGATCTTCTATGTTAATGAGCTTTAAGGCCTCAACAATGACGTTAGCATCATTGGCCCTCTCGACTGGTTGAGGTTCAGTCGAGGCAGTTGGTGTCTCAGAATCATCATTAATATATCTAGTCAAAGGAACTGTTCTATTTTGATCAAGATTAGTTTTAGGTTCCTCATTGACATCCTTGATCTCATGATGTTCCAGACCCAGCTCTTGAAGTGTCCTGCGCACTAAAGTAGCTTCATCAAAAACAACATGACATGTTATCTCCACAAGCTGGGTGACTGATAAGTTCATAATTTCACTCACTTATTTGTAGTATTTAATACTATTTTATGTAGTTTTCTAGAATTTATACATATAATTCATGCATGAGTTTATTTTATGTGGTGTTACGCTTGTCATGGTGTGTTTTTGCAGGTTTTACGCTTAAATTCATTGGAAAATCGTTTTGAAAGTAGTGAAGTGCAAGACTAACAGTGAAGAGTTTCTCCACACAAGGAATTCGGGCTATTGGCACATGGACATTGATAGAGATTTGAGTTAGCTTTCCAATGCAACTGGAATCGGGTCAATCGGAGTTCGAAGTGAAAGTTATGGCCAAAACCGTGAGACCGTGCAGACGTGGCAGATCGACTTTGACCGATGCCAGAGTTGACATCGACCGAGGTGCAGAACACGCGCATCGACCAATGCTGAGCCACCTCGATCAAAGTCACAAAAATCTTGCAAAATTTGAGTCAAAACCGAATCAAATCATATATTTAGCCCTAGACTTGATAGGATACACATCTACACCTATAAATAAGCCTCAAATTCGAGTTTTATTCATCATCTATCGGCTTTCATCACCTATTATCATCATACATCATACTGAATCATATTTTGCATCCTGGAAGATTTCAACATCTTCAGTTTCCAGCACGAACCTTTATTTTCTTGTAAATTATTTTTATGCACTTTTATAATATGTTTAGTTTTGGTTTTCTATCTGCGATGAGTGGCTAGAAACTCTAGCGGGTTCTAGGGCAACGAATATGAATCTATCATGCATATTTAATTGATTAACATTGAATTGCTTGGTTTTGAATTCCTGCTTGAATTATTAGGATTTAGAATTAATTAGATCAAGAGATAGAATTAATACTAGGTTTACAATTATTAATTAAAGGACTGAAAGGAGAAAATTAATAACAGGAAAAGGAATTTGAATAAAATTTTAATATATGTCCTATGGGAAGATAGTAATTGTAGGGTTTAATTTGAGGAATTATACGTTGATTAGTATTGTGTTATTGAGGCCGACAAAGCATATACATTCACATGCTAGTAATCTAGGCTATAATTGTCTGACCAAGAAGTTATAGTAAATTATGATTTCCCACCAATGCAAGTTAATTAATTGATATATGTTTTGATTGATAGTTTGCCCTAGAGTCTGTGTCTTTTATTTGATTTCCTAAAACCCTTTAAATTTTCGTTTTGTTTTCTTTATTTTCCAAAACAAAAACCCCTTATTTATGTTGACTCAAACAATAGATTCTAGGATCATGGCTAGTACATGAAATAATTTCGTTACACAATTCCTCTGGGTTCGACAACCTTAGGGTACTCATATAAATTTATTTGCCACTGTGTCTGCAATTAATCGGTAGAAAATCCTGAAGCACCACTGCAAAATGTGACTCCCGAGGAGCAGAGGCAATTTGTGGATGAAGTATAGCAGCTGAGAGCACAACTACAAGAAGCCCAGGCTACTCAAGCAGAACAAGCTACGAGACTGGCGGAGTTGAACAACGGACAGATAGTTGTGCCACAAAGATCCATCTTAGATCGATTTCTTCCACAGCAAGAGGAGGCCGGATTCAGAGTTGGCATCAAAGCCATCTACTTCGAGCTGCGGACAGGCCTTATTCAAATGGTGCAACAGAATCAGTTTGCGGGGAGAGCTTTTGAAGATCCTTATGCCCACCTCAACCAGTTCATTGAGGTGTGTGACACTGTGAAGCAAAATGGAGTACCCCGGGATGTAATCAATGCAAGACTGTTCTCGTTCTCACTCAGAGACGAGGCGCGGTCTTGGTTTGCTGGATTGGATAAGAGTTTTATAGGGACATAGGAGGAACTTCGAGCAGAATTCCTCACAAACTACTTCCCGCCGAGGTTGCTATTGAAGAGGAAAGCTGCTATCACCCACTTCAAGCAGATGTATGATGAATCACTGCATGAGGCCTGGAAGAGGTACAAGGAGCTCTTGTGGCTCTGTCCTGGACATGGGATTGATTTAGAGATGCAGGTCTGTCACTTCTATGAAGAGCTGACTCCACACATGAAAGAGTTGGTTGATGCATCAGCTCGTGGAATTTTGATGAAGAAGAGTGGAGTCGGGGAATGATACTTCTGGCGGATATGGATCTGAATAGCCATCAGTGGCCGACCAAGCGGCAGCTACCAATCAAAGCAGTAGAGACAAAGCCAGAGTTCGATGTGGTTGCTGAAGTGAAAAAGACATTGCAAAATTGGAAGCAGCAAAAGCCACAGCTACCGCTGCTGCAGAGCCAAGCATGGCCATAGTACCCGTGGAGGTTGTCGACATCAACCAGGGAGCATGCAGTTCATCTGGGGCTGCTGGAGCGGAGGTGAACTATATTGGAGGTTGTTATTAGAATAACTATCGAGGAGGCAATTAGGGGTATCATTACAACCATGGGAGAACTCACTCTGGTTTTTCATATTCTAACTCCTCTACAGTCGAACACCCTCCACCTGGTTTTGATTTAGGTACTGGAGGAGAGATCGTGGAAAGGAAGAAGTATGTGCTAGAAGAGACGCTCGAGATATTCATCAAGAGCTCTGACAATCGGTTTGGGAAAGTGGAAATGTGTTGTGTTTTGTATACTGAAAGCATTTATTATAATGAGTATACAATTGACTTTTCTCATATCCGTTAAACAAACTTAAATGCACGTAACAATGGTATCCTCATGTCTCACCGATAGGGACGATCATGTGGCATATTGTATATTGCAGAAGACAGTATGATCACTTGACCTAGTGAGACATAAATATTATCACAGCCGAGACAACGTTGAGGATACGTCTGTCCGGATGGCTGCGACATAGTCGGAAGAAGTAATTTGTCTTGGTTACTTGATATGCTGGTACGCAAGGGTGGCGTATTGATAGGACCACATTGAGATGTATTTGTATGTCTTACATCAGCAAATACAAGATCTCATTCTTAATTGAGTCCAAACCCTAACGAAGGTTCAGGGGTATGCACGGGTTGACTGTTGCTTTGATTTCCCATGATGGAGAGCCTAAGCAACGTGCTCATATATCCGCATTTTGGGTAGCAGCATTTTTTGTAGTACAGCCTGAGACTGAACTTAGGTAACCATATCCGAGTAATAGGATGGGGACATTCCCTAAGGAGCTCAATAACATTCATCGTGCCAAAGTCCTGCAGGCTGATTAAGTTCAGGTACGAGTGATAAGGTTTGATTGGTACTACACAGGAAAATAAGATATTAATTAATTGTAGTTAGAGCTTGTCAGAAGCTCCGATTAATTAATGATTGTCCGGTAACCTTAAATATGGGGATTCTCAGATAAATGCAGTCCGTTCTCACAACGTGGTAAGAAAGGGGTAGGTCAGTATTAATTCTATGGTGAAAAAGAATTAATATTAATTAATTAATTATGTTCTGGATTGTGGACATGGGAGTTAATTAATTTATAGGCCCACTTTATTATTTGCATTAGGTCTCAGGTCTAGCCCAATTAAATATGCTGAATGGAGCCCAGTAGCCCATTAGGGTTAAAACCCTAGGTCTATAAATAGTCATCTCTCTCTCAGAAGCCCTAAGACACTTCACAACATTCAAATCAGTTGAAACCCTAGGGAAGAGAGTGGGGGGGCGCACCTGTGTGCAGAGGGAGGAGATTTTTGACTCTGGCCTGCACATCACAGATCTGTGGAATCCTCACCAGTAGAAGGTCCGAATAGCATTGGGATACAGATCTGAAGATCTAATCTGGAGAACAAGAATTCTTTCTTTTGTTTTTCTTTATTTCAATTAAATCTAGAAATTAGTTTTTCTAATTTCTGTTTCTGCAGATTTAATTGAATCGTGTGGTTGAATTTAAAGTTGGATATTCAAACGCGAAAGATCGGATAAGACTCTACGGAATAATGGCAATCCATTTTATCCACGCATTAAATTCATAGGAGAATGCTAGGGTGTATGAATTATCCATCGCATTCAATATCCATGATTGGTCCTGTTCATATGGATTTGGTGATTCACTTCACGGAAAATCCCTACAATTGGTATCAGAGCGAGGTTCCTGATTAATGGCTCTATTGAATGCGATTTATTCATTACGCATGATGAATTTTTATTATCGTGAATGGTTTTTGTTCCTCGTGGCAACCCGTTTGATTTAATCCGCGGTGGTTTATTCGTGTTTGGATTAGATCTCTTTTGTAAAATCACGAGAAAATCCATGATTAGATTTGATAGGGAAAATTGTAATAGATTAGTCTATGTAATTATTATTCAATTTGTAATTTGGATGGGACGTAGAACAAGATGAAGGCAGGCATGACGAGGGCGACGCGCACAGCGGCGGCAAGGTGGCCGCCGCGCGTGCGATCGCAGTGGACAACGGCGGTGGCGCGCAAGGCGGTATGCTGAGCCTGTGTGCACGTGTAGCCGCGGGCAAGCGATGGAGCGGCAGGGCCACGACAGCGGGCCGCAGCGCACGCAGAAATGCATTACGTGCACGCGGGCTGCTGATAGCGGGCGGCGGCGGTGGTGGCTATCGTCGGCAGCTGCTGTCCCTGTGGCGGTGGTTCGTGATTTGGCGGTTGGCCCAATTCGATCTAAACCCTAGGGTTTGCAGTTGAGTTGTGGGGCCAATTTTCAAATCACAAAACCCTAGATGCCAAAAGATTTGGTGGTTGAAGATTTGAAGGCCTTGAAGATTTCAAAAAGATTTGGAGTTATCCAAGAAGATTTGTTTTTCAAATTTTATTAGATAGGATTTATTTTCTTATTTAGTGGGGCCACGAGAAATTTTTGTTTGTCTTAATTGTCCTTGTATGATATGTGATTTATTAATTACACAATAAGCATATGTAGATAATAGGAAAGCATGATTTACTGCTTTTAATATTTACAGCTTTACAATCATGTTTATGTGAATAATTTCTTGTTGGGTTATATTTTGGGAATTTTTGGGCTTGTTTAATTACATGCAAAAATTTGGAAAATCTAATAACAATGAAATTATATGTGTGCGCATTTAAGAAACCTTTTTGAATTAAAATACTAAGCGGATTTTTATTTAAAAATCAATAGACCTCCACAAAGCGGTCCTAGGCTGTAAGTGCATCTCTCGCTTTAGTAAACGTCTACGAGTGTAGCTTGCTAATTCTTGGAGGTGCATGGGCTGTAGTTGTTGGGATTTTGATAGAAGCAGAACCCTAATCACGTACGAGACGTGCCCTAGCGAATTAACGCTCCCAAAATAATAATTTTATTGCTTAATGAAAATAATAAAAACTTAAACTTAAATAGACCTAAAACCAAATCTTAATCAAATCTAATTTAAATCTAAACTAATCTAGTTATAATTAGGATATAAATCCAATTATAATTTGGATAACTTCAAATCTAGACTAAATAATCTAGAAAATCTAAATCTAAAACACAAATAAATAAACTAGGAAATAAATACTTAAAATTGAAAATCAACTTAATCAAAATAGCTAAATAATGCAAATCAAGCTACGCCCACGGAAGTGGGCTCATGCCCGTTCCCATCCCTTCTCCGAGTTAATCTCACGATTCTGCTTCATATCAATTCCATCCTCCTTCAAGACAACCTTGTCCTCAAGGTTGAAGTTCGAAAAATAAAACAAACTGTGAAGAAACTCCTCCCACGGCATGCAGGATTTCCCTGCTCGTAGCCAAATGAACTGTAAAACCCCTCCTGTAGTATGGTTGGTTTCCTTGCTCGTAGCAATGTGACCCAATACAATGCAGCTCCATCATGTCACCCGAAACAACACAGCCCCCTCAATTGCTACCACTGCAGCTGCCAACTTCCTAGGTGGAATAGCGTATCGCTCTTCCCTGAACACCGGTAACGACATCTGCCACCAGTTCTGGCCTCCCATCGCACTCTCCCTATCCAGGTGCCCCTTCGCTCCACCTGCGCATTCATCCAAATCTCATTCACCTCGACCAGTCGCATGTTTGTTCCCCTAGCATCCCACGTTGTGCCTGTGGCGCAGCTTGCACCCTTCCTCTTTGTTGTGCCCTGTTCGTCCAGTGCATGCGCATTATCGACAGTCGATAACTCCTACTCTGATGCGCCCAGGGAGTTCAGCCTCTGTCGAGAAATTCGGCCCCTCATCATGGCCATATTTGTGCCCAGCACAGACGGTTCCCCGCGCCCCAAGCCAGTGCCGCCAATACCTACGCTTCCAGCACCTACGCCACTTGCGCCACCAACACCCATAGCAGACACCCAGCCCAACGCATCCACGTTCCCCCCATCGCGCTGCTGACCCGCACCTCTGTCTCCTCCACCTGTTGCTACACCGTGTACAACAATTGCGCTTCCTGCGCTCAACCCCAATCCCTTGCGCCGCTGCCCTACACCTCCGTCTTCTCCACCCACTGCATCAGTGGCATCACCTGTGCACATCGTGCCTGCTGCTCTACCTGGCGCACCAACTGCGCCCAACAATTCTCCAGCGTGTGTGCCAACCGTGCTTGCCGCTGCAGACCCCCTGACCATGCCTTGCATTGTGGAACCCTTATGTTGCGATTGAAGAATCGAAACAGATAGGGTGGCGAGTTTAACCGCAATCTCTACCAATTTCTCCCTTGTCTCTTGGTCGAATTCTAACCTGATCGACATTCTGGTGGGAACGGGATCCAACAGGTCGGACCAATTGATAGAAGCAAAACCCTAATCATGTACGAGACGTGCCCTAGCGAATTAACGCTCCCAAAATAATAATTTTATTGCTTAATGAATATAATAAAAACTTAAACTTAAATAGACCTAAAACCAAATCTAAATCAAATCTAATTTAAATCTAAACTAATCCAATTATAATTAGGATATAAATCCAATTATAATTTGGATAACTTCAAATCTAGAAAATCTAAATCTAAAACTCAAATCAATAAACTAGGAAATAAATACTTAAAATTGAAAATCAACTTAATTAAAATAGCTAAATAATGCAAATCAAGCTACGCCCACAGAAGTGGGCTCATGCCCGTTCCCGTCCCTTCTCCGAGTTAATCTCACGATTCTGCTTCATATTAGATTTCTAGACAAACAATTTAAATCATGTGAATGGTGGGAGAGATTTGTGTAAACTTCTACGAGTGTAGCTTGCGTAGATCTCTTTCATAAGTATTCTAGGATTGATTTAAAATTTAGATAACAAAGGCTTTAAGGGCTATGCGGTATGGTTACGTGCCATGCTAAACTGTCTCTTTTGGCTAGAGTTAGAGTTCTGGTTAATCGCTTAGAAGCATTTGAGGATATAATGCAGTTGCTGCTACCCTGTTCTTGAGAGATGGCTTGGTCTAAGTTTTATCACTAATTATTAAATTCTAGTGTCTAAAGGTTACTGACATGGAATCGCAATCTTGAATACATCCTGATTGTAGAAGAACATATGTTCGTTCTGCAAGTACTTCGTCCCGAAGCGCCAACTGCTGAATCCACTCAAATGGATATAGACTTTTATAACAAGTGAGAGAAATCAAACAATGTAGTTAAGTTCTATATGATGACCACTATGTCGAAAGCCTTACAACAGCAGCGTCAGCACCATACGGACACCTATGACATCATGGTGAGTCTGGAGGCGACCTATGGGGAAACTGATAGAGCCGTCAGGTTTAATCTCATGAGGGAAATCATGAGTAGAAAAATGATTGATGTCACCTCAGTGAGAGAGCACGTAGTTTCCATGACTCACCTCATGGATGAGCTAACTGTGCATGGTGGAGGTATCGACACTGAGGCTAAGGTCGATATCATACTGAACTCTCTACCCAAGTCCTTTGAGAGTTTCGGACTGAATGTTGTCATGAACAAGAAAGAGTATACTCTTAACGAGTTGCTTAATGACTTGATGGCAGCTGAATCAGTTATGAACCCTCAGAAGGTTGCCTTGGCCACTTCTGGTAATCTCTCTGCTGTACCGAAAGGTATGAAGCGGAAAAAGGGGATTAAGAAGTGGGCTAAGAAGGCACCTATGAAGGATGGTGGGGCTGTGAAAAAGCCTAAAGTGGCGACTGATAGGGACAGGTGCTTCAGGTGTGGTAAGAAAGGACATTGGAGGAAAGATTGTCAGG
>JAPKLW010012146.1:0-10382 GCA_026898455.1 Plectranthus barbatus
TTTTTTTTTTTCTATCTCGTATTGAATCTCTTATGCTCTTTTCGATAATTTTGTATTCTTTCTTTTCATAGAGCTTATGAGAATTCTAATTATTTCTAGAGCTTCTCAAACATACATCTTTTCACCACTAATTTATCATTTCTTATCACGAATTCACCAATCAACCCCATACATACCACAACTCAAGACATGAGTGAGACAATACTTTTCTTAATCTCATAGACAAGGAAAGAAAAATTGTACAGGCTCAAAGTGGCTAACTAGGGAAAATCTTATTGTGAAGGGACAGTGTTTAGGATATTGGGTTATCAAAGATGGCCTAAGATCATTTTCTCAACTTGTGCACACTATGCAGTCTCAACACAGAAAATAAGCAAGTTCTAGAGAAATCAAAACACACATGTGAATCTCACATCAAACGAAATAAAGGCTCAAATTCTCACACAAGGATTCAAAAATTTTCTTCCACAGTCAATTTCAAATCAGCTCAATCATTATGCAAGTATAAGTGTCAAATCAGTCATATCATGCGGTATTCTACATTCATAGGCATCTAACCACAATATCAATCAATTCAATACTCAACCCTCAATCAATTCTAATCTCACAATCTCGTTCAGGTTATCTCAAAACTCAAAAAATTTCCCCACAAAATAGCATAAAAATACGAAAAATTTAAAATTCAAGGTAAAAATTTAAAAACGGAAAGCATAATAAATAAAAGATAATACGTTCCATCTCTTGTCCACATCCCCCCAAACTTATTTCCAACTCGAAGAGTGGAATAAGTTTGAAAATCAGACTAGAGAGGGAACGATACCTGGTAGTTGATCTCAGACATCAACTTTTTTATCCCCCGGAGTCTTCAATCACCATCAGGGAGGTCGGGTCCAGGCAGGTCCTTTCGCGACCTCCTTTCCTTCTTTGTTCTTGATAACTTGTATCCCCCATTTCTTGTTGCCTTTCAATGTCCCCCCAATGGCGGACTTGTACTTCCTTAGAACTCGTAGTAATTTGTCCAACTTCCCATACCTAAGGTGTGCCGGAAGCATCTTGAGTTTCAGAACCAACGGATCAGAGTTAGATTGCAGTTTTCCCCGATTTGCGTCGGTTGACATGGGTGAAACTGCCGCAATCGCTTTACTACGTCGCGCTGATGAAAACTCCATCTCTGTCTTCCATCGTGCATCGATCGACGTGATAGTAGAGTCGATCGATGAGGATCCAACAGCTGTGTCGATCGACGAGGCTCCTCCGTCGATCGACGTGGGTGTTTTTCCATGCTTTCTTCTCTTTTTCTGGCTGCATCGGCTTGGCAACCGCTTCCATCTGCTTTCTTTCTCATGTGTTATTCCCTCGGATACCTCCAGCTTCATTGCCCGATCCACAAGCTCATCGTCCATCTTATCCAAATCTAAAGACAAAAGCAAAGAGTGCAGTAAGCAGTTCTCCGGAAAATCCGAATCAGTTGCACTAGAAGAAAAAGGAGAGGAAATCACCGGATTTAATCGATTGATCATGTGGCATTCTTCCTGATAGCTCCCTTTATTGCGCTTCTGCACTTCTTTTTGATGGGGAAGGTGACCGACTCGTCATTGACTCGGAATGTCAGCTTGCCGTCTCGAATGTCAATCAATGCTCCAGCAGTCTTCAAGAAAGATCTCCCTAAGATAAGAGGGATGTTGTGGTCTTCTTCCATGTCAAGAACCACGAAGTCTGCTGGAATGATGAAGTCTTTCACCTTCACAAGCACGTCTTCCACGATGCCCTTCGGGTAAGTGACTGATCTGTCAGCCATCTGCAGTGATATGGTGGTGGGCTTGATGCTTCCGATCATCAACCGCTTGAAGATTGACAGCGGCATTAAGTTTATAGATGCACCTGAATCGCAAAGGACCTTCCCGAAGGTCTCTCCTCCAATGACACAGGGGATCGTGAAGGATCCCGGGTCTTCTCTCTTCAGCGGCATCTTCTTTTGGATAATCGCGCTGCATTCCTCGAACAAGTTGACCCTCTCGTGCTCTACGAAGGGTCTTTTCTGAGAGACCATATCCTTTAAAAATTTCATATACCCCGGTATCTCTCGTAGTGCCTCAATCAGCGGAATGTTAATGTTTACTTTCTTCATGTTCTCAAGAAAGCGTGCATATTTCTCGTTCATCTTCGCTTTGGCAAACCGCTGCGGATACGGCAGGGGAGGCTTATACATTGGTGGCTCGACTGGCATCGATCGACGAGCTTCAGCCTCGTTCGACGGGAGCTTTGGCACTTCGTCGATCGACGGCAACCCTCCATCGATCGACGGGGCTGCGTCAGCGACAACTTCTTCGGCCTGCTCGACATCTTCGTCCTCCTTTGAATCAGTCCTTGCTTGCTTTGGCCCTTCGTACGATTTTCCCCCTCTTAGAGTGATAGCATTCACTTGGTTTATCTGACTCTGAACTTTGGGGTTAGCTTGAGTATTGCTAGGAAATTGCCCGGGTTTGTGCTGGGCTTCGAGAGCTTTGGCGATCTGACCGACCTGAGTCTGTATGATCTATACGTGTTTCTCGACTTGGTCCACCTTGGTCTTTACTCCAGCTATCTCTTGCTTCAACTTGGCTACAGTATCAGTAGAGCCTTCCATGAACTTGGCCAAAATCTCCTCGAGATTTGGCTTCTTCTTCTCCACCACTTCTCCATCTTGCACTGCAAACCCAGGTGGTGGTTGCTCAGCTGCTTGGGGGTTCGCGTAGGAAAATCCAGGATGGTTCCTCGCGTGATTGAAAGTGTAGGGCTGGTTGTGCTGCTGATATCCTCCACGGTAGTTGTCTTGATAACCACCCCTTTGAATGAAATTTACAGCGGAACATTCCCCCTCAGACGGAGCTTGCACTGGCTCTACTGCAGCAACCGTTTTCTCCTGCTTCAGTGCCGCGAAATCTTCCCTTAGCTTTTTCAGCTCGGCTGCCAAATCAGGTTGTTCGGCAACTTTTTCCACCACTTTCTCCTTCTCGACCACCATCACAGGCCGAGTTCGGCTTGAGGACCACCGTTGAGTGTTGTTGGCCATCTTTTGGAAGAACTCCATGGCTTTCTTTCCGCTCTTCGTCATGATCGTGTCTCCTAGTGTGGTGTCCACCAATTTGGTTGTCTTATCATTGAGCCCTTCATAAAAAGCTTCTGCCTGTTCTCCTGGCGGAAAACCATGTCCGGGGCATGATCTCAGCAGCTCTTTGAATCGATCCCACGTCTCACTGAAGCTCTCATCAGGCCTTTGAGCAAATCTGATGATTTCTTTCCTTCTCTGCCTGATGACATTCGGAGGGAAGAAGTTCTCCAGGAATTCATTCCTCAACTCGGTCCACGTGCCTATGCTTCCTTTGTCCAGTGCGGTGAACCATGACTGTGCCTTATCCCTCAGAGAGAATGCGAACAGACGCATTCGGATTGCACTCTTGCTGACTCCCCCGATTTTGACAGTGTTGCAGAGCATCAAGAACTTATCCAAATGCGCATAGGGGTCCTCAGTAGCCCTTCCTCCGAATTGATTTTGTTGCACCATCTGCACCAATCCGGTCTTCAGCTCAAAATTGTTGGCATTGATGCCAATCCTGAAGTCTGTCTCCTTGAACCGAGGTTTGTACCTATTCTGCATGGCTTCTTCCTCCTCCTCATCGTCAGACTCTTCTGGAGGATCCTGATTGCCTTCATCCTCATTGTCGAGATTGTCCTCGAATAATGGGTTGTTCCTTTCCAAATGGTATTGTTGGATTTGCGCTCTCATAGCTTGGACCTCTTGGAGAAGCAAAGCCTGCTCCTCTGTAGTTAGAACTGGTGGAGGCGGTGGTGCGTTATCTTCCATTGTGTGACTACTTGAACTTTCCTGAGCACGCTTGTTCCGTCGGATTTTTCTGCAAGTAGCTTCAATGTCTGGATAGTAATACAGCGGGTCCTTTCCTCTGGCTCTTGTACTCATGCACTACCTGTACAGCAAAGGAGGTAGTGAGATAAAACTGGAAATAAAATGAAACAAACTGAAATAAACAACGGAAATTTGGAAAAACAGAAGCGACGTCGATCGCTTGGAACTAGCATCAATCAACGGAAAGAATCCACTTCGTCGATCGATGCGGCGTCCTCGTCGGTCGACGGCGTGTACGAAAACTTGAAGAAATTACAGGAAACACAAAAATTTACAGCCTAAAGCAACATTTCAATCACAGACTTAATAGTAAGATTAATTCTATTCTAATCCCCACTCAACGGCGCCAATTTGATCCACTGTAATTTCTACAGATTAATTATAGAAATAGTGGCAAATAAATTTGTAAACCCTAAGGTTATCGATCCAGGGGAATGAAACAACGAAAAATCCTTAAGTACTAAGTCAGGCGTTCTTGAAAATACTGGTTAGGAAAATCAGATAAAAAGTTTTGGTTGTTTTGAAAATTGCAATACTTGCTAATGAAAATTAAACAGGAAATTAAAAAGCTTTTGAATTCAAATAAGAGGAGCACAGATTCTAGGGATATCTACCTATCAAGTATGACATGGATGAATGAATTGATTAATTCCCAATTTTAATTCCTCTTCGTAGTGAAACATCAGAAAAGTATTACGAACTTCTTTGTTGGACAATTCGCAAAGTAGATTAGTCAACTACCTATCTCCGCTCGGTCTCAAGATAAATTAACTAACTCCCAAGTTCTACAGATTTATGCCTATAATCAATCTCCTTCAGTTACGACAAGAAATCAAATTATATTGTGAAAATCTCTTTCCATTGAAAACTATCACAGTTACGTCTCAAGTAATCAACTAGATAATCCTAAGATGTGGCCAACAAATCAAGATTATGAATAAGCACAGATTTTACAAACTACGAAGGGAAAGGGAAAATAATTCAATTAATCACAGCATGTATACATTGATAGTTCGAAACCCTAGAATCTGAGAAAGAGATTAGTTACACATATTCAGAGTAATATTCATCATAGAAAGATAAAACCTGAATTACATAAAAACTTGGGTTGGAATGTCTTCCCACAAAACTCTATCGTCAAACATAAACTCTAAAACTCTTTGAATCTCTCAAAATCTGAAATCTGGAATAAAACATGCTTAAAACTCGATTTTACAAGGTTATTTATAGAGGTGGAGGTGTATCATATCAAATCTAGGGCTAAAGATATGAAAAATCTCGAATTGAGCCAATTTCCCGCGCCAGGAGGTCCGCGTCGATCGACGCAGCATCCCCGTCGATCGACGTGGAAAACTGAGGTCAGCCCCATCTGCGCGGTCTCACGGTTTTGGCCATAACTTCCTCATCCGAACTCCGATTGACCCGATTCCAGTTGCGTTGGAGAGCTAACTCAAAGCACCATCCATTGCCATGCACCAATAGCCCGAATTCCTCTTGTGGAAAAACTCTTCACTGCTACTCTTACACGTCACTGCTTTCGGAACGGTTTTCTCATGAGTTTAGGCCTAAAAACCTGCATAAACATCAAAACACACCTAAAACCACCTAATATTGATATCATGCATAAAATATATATATAAACTCAATAAACTACATAAAATAATATAAAAATAATATAGATAAGTGAGTGAAATAACGAGCTTATCAAATCCCCCAAACTTGAACGTTTGATTGTCCTCAATCAATATGCAAGAAAGAATTCAAGAGATCAAGTGGTTAAAGTGCAATGCCTCACAAGATTCATCACAGTCAAGAACCAATAATCCACTACCCACAAGCAATTTGAAAGAGACAGAAAATTCATCAACCGTGGAAGAACTCACAGGAAGTGTATCGCTCAACTCTCAAGTGTTTAAGGTAAAGATGAAAGCACTCAACTACATGTTTGAAGAAGTTTCTACCATAGGCTTGCAGATTTTCTAATATCTCCACTGCTAGAATGTGCACACAAGTCTAGAATCAAAAAGGACTTTCATTAGGTTGTAATGTAGGCTTTTTGTGAAAGGTAGGGAAATATGGCCAAGTGACTAAAATCAATCAAGGTGTACTTCCTTAATCAATCCAAACCACCTTCTATTCATCATCCACCTCATCTCCTCAAATACATCAACAAATACACAACCCCTCTCTTTTTTTTTTTCTATCTCGTATTGAATCTCTTATGCTCTTTTCGATAATTTTGTATTCTTTCTTTTCATAGAGCTTATGAGAATTCTAATTATTTCTAGAGCTTCTCAAACATACATCTTTTCACCACTAATTTATCATTTCTTATCACGAATTCACCAATCAACCCCATACATACCACAACTCAAGACATGAGTGAGACAATACTTTTCTTAATCTCATAGACAAGGAAAGAAAAATTGTACAGGCTCAAAGTGGCTAACTAGGGAAAATCTTATTGTGAAGGGACAGTGTTTAGGATATTGGGTTATCAAAGATGGCCTAAGATCATTTTCTCAACTTGTGCACACTATGCAGTCTCAACACAGAAAATAAGCAAGTTCTAGAGAAATCAAAACACACATGTGAATCTCACATCAAACGAAATAAAGGCTCAAATTCTCACACAAGGATTCAAAAATTTTCTTCCACAGTCAATTTCAAATCAGCTCAATCATTATGCAAGTATAAGTGTCAAATCAGTCATATCATGCGGTATTCTACATTCATAGGCATCTAACCACAATATCAATCAATTCAATACTCAACCCTCAATCAATTCTAATCTCACAATCTCGTTCAGGTTATCTCAAAACTCAAAAAATTTCCCCACAAAATAGCATAAAAATACGAAAAATTTAAAATTCAAGGTAAAAATTTAAAAACGGAAAGCATAATAAATAAAAGATAATACGTTCCATCTCTTGTCCACATCCCCCCAAACTTATTTCCAACTCGAAGAGTGGAATAAGTTTGAAAATCAGACTAGAGAGGGAACGATACCTGGTAGTTGATCTCAGACATCAACTTTTTTATCCCCCGGAGTCTTCAATCACCATCAGGGAGGTCGGGTCCAGGCAGGTCCTTTCGCGACCTCCTTTCCTTCTTTGTTCTTGATAACTTGTATCCCCCATTTCTTGTTGCCTTTCAATGTCCCCCCAATGGCGGACTTGTACTTCCTTAGAACTCGTAGTAATTTGTCCAACTTCCCATACCTAAGGTGTGCCGGAAGCATCTTGAGTTTCAGAACCAACGGATCAGAGTTAGATTGCAGTTTTCCCCGATTTGCGTCGGTTGACATGGGTGAAACTGCCGCAATCGCTTTACTACGTCGCGCTGATGAAAACTCCATCTCTGTCTTCCATCGTGCATCGATCGACGTGATAGTAGAGTCGATCGATGAGGATCCAACAGCTGTGTCGATCGACGAGGCTCCTCCGTCGATCGACGTGGGTGTTTTTCCATGCTTTCTTCTCTTTTTCTGGCTGCATCGGCTTGGCAACCGCTTCCATCTGCTTTCTTTCTCATGTGTTATTCCCTCGGATACCTCCAGCTTCATTGCCCGATCCACAAGCTCATCGTCCATCTTATCCAAATCTAAAGACAAAAGCAAAGAGTGCAGTAAGCAGTTCTCCGGAAAATCCGAATCAGTTGCACTAGAAGAAAAAGGAGAGGAAATCACCGGATTTAATCGATTGATCATGTGGCATTCTTCCTGATAGCTCCCTTTATTGCGCTTCTGCACTTCTTTTTGATGGGGAAGGTGACCGACTCGTCATTGACTCGGAATGTCAGCTTGCCGTCTCGAATGTCAATCAATGCTCCAGCAGTCTTCAAGAAAGATCTCCCTAAGATAAGAGGGATGTTGTGGTCTTCTTCCATGTCAAGAACCACGAAGTCTGCTGGAATGATGAAGTCTTTCACCTTCACAAGCACGTCTTCCACGATGCCCTTCGGGTAAGTGACTGATCTGTCAGCCATCTGCAGTGATATGGTGGTGGGCTTGATGCTTCCGATCATCAACCGCTTGAAGATTGACAGCGGCATTAAGTTTATAGATGCACCTGAATCGCAAAGGACCTTCCCGAAGGTCTCTCCTCCAATGACACAGGGGATCGTGAAGGATCCCGGGTCTTCTCTCTTCAGCGGCATCTTCTTTTGGATAATCGCGCTGCATTCCTCGAACAAGTTGACCCTCTCGTGCTCTACGAAGGGTCTTTTCTGAGAGACCATATCCTTTAAAAATTTCATATACCCCGGTATCTCTCGTAGTGCCTCAATCAGCGGAATGTTAATGTTTACTTTCTTCATGTTCTCAAGAAAGCGTGCATATTTCTCGTTCATCTTCGCTTTGGCAAACCGCTGCGGATACGGCAGGGGAGGCTTATACATTGGTGGCTCGACTGGCATCGATCGACGAGCTTCAGCCTCGTTCGACGGGAGCTTTGGCACTTCGTCGATCGACGGCAACCCTCCATCGATCGACGGGGCTGCGTCAGCGACAACTTCTTCGGCCTGCTCGACATCTTCGTCCTCCTTTGAATCAGTCCTTGCTTGCTTTGGCCCTTCGTACGATTTTCCCCCTCTTAGAGTGATAGCATTCACTTGGTTTATCTGACTCTGAACTTTGGGGTTAGCTTGAGTATTGCTAGGAAATTGCCCGGGTTTGTGCTGGGCTTCGAGAGCTTTGGCGATCTGACCGACCTGAGTCTGTATGATCTATACGTGTTTCTCGACTTGGTCCACCTTGGTCTTTACTCCAGCTATCTCTTGCTTCAACTTGGCTACAGTATCAGTAGAGCCTTCCATGAACTTGGCCAAAATCTCCTCGAGATTTGGCTTCTTCTTCTCCACCACTTCTCCATCTTGCACTGCAAACCCAGGTGGTGGTTGCTCAGCTGCTTGGGGGTTCGCGTAGGAAAATCCAGGATGGTTCCTCGCGTGATTGAAAGTGTAGGGCTGGTTGTGCTGCTGATATCCTCCACGGTAGTTGTCTTGATAACCACCCCTTTGAATGAAATTTACAGCGGAACATTCCCCCTCAGACGGAGCTTGCACTGGCTCTACTGCAGCAACCGTTTTCTCCTGCTTCAGTGCCGCGAAATCTTCCCTTAGCTTTTTCAGCTCGGCTGCCAAATCAGGTTGTTCGGCAACTTTTTCCACCACTTTCTCCTTCTCGACCACCATCACAGGCCGAGTTCGGCTTGAGGACCACCGTTGAGTGTTGTTGGCCATCTTTTGGAAGAACTCCATGGCTTTCTTTCCGCTCTTCGTCATGATCGTGTCTCCTAGTGTGGTGTCCACCAATTTGGTTGTCTTATCATTGAGCCCTTCATAAAAAGCTTCTGCCTGTTCTCCTGGCGGAAAACCATGTCCGGGGCATGATCTCAGCAGCTCTTTGAATCGATCCCACGTCTCACTGAAGCTCTCATCAGGCCTTTGAGCAAATCTGATGATTTCTTTCCTTCTCTGCCTGATGACATTCGGAGGGAAGAAGTTCTCCAGGAATTCATTCCTCAACTCGGTCCACGTGCCTATGCTTCCTTTGTCCAGTGCGGTGAACCATGACTGTGCCTTATCCCTCAGAGAGAATGCGAACAGACGCATTCGGATTGCACTCTTGCTGACTCCCCCGATTTTGACAGTGTTGCAGAGCATCAAGAACTTATCCAAATGCGCATAGGGGTCCTCAGTAGCCCTTCCTCCGAATTGATTTTGTTGCACCATCTGCACCAATCCGGTCTTCAGCTCAAAATTGTTGGCATTGATGCCAATCCTGAAGTCTGTCTCCTTGAACCGAGGTTTGTACCTATTCTGCATGGCTTCTTCCTCCTCCTCATCGTCAGACTCTTCTGGAGGATCCTGATTGCCTTCATCCTCATTGTCGAGATTGTCCTCGAATAATGGGTTGTTCCTTTCCAAATGGTATTGTTGGATTTGCGCTCTCATAGCTTGGACCTCTTGGAGAAGCAAAGCCTGCTCCTCTGTAGTTAGAACTGGTGGAGGCGGTGGTGCGTTATCTTCCATTGTGTGACTACTTGAACTTTCCTGAGCACGCTTGTTCCGTCGGATTTTTCTGCAAGTAGCTTCAATGTCTGGATAGTAATACAGCGGGTCCTTTCCTCTGGCTCTTGTACTCATGCACTACCTGTACAGCAAAGGAGGTAGTGAGATAAAACTGGAAATAAAATGAAACAAACTGAAATAAACAACGGAAATTTGGAAAAACAGAAGCGACGTCGATCGCTTGGAACTAGCATCAATCAACGGAAAGAATCCACTTCGTCGATCGATGCGGCGTCCTCGTCGGTCGACGGCGTGTACGAAAACTTGAAGAAATTACAGGAAACACAAAAATTTACAGCCTAAAGCAACATTTCAATCACAGACTTAATAGTAAGATTAATTCTATTCTAATCCCCACTCAACGGCGCCAATTTGATCCACTGTAATTTCTACAGATTAATTATAG
>JAPKLW010012147.1:0-10382 GCA_026898455.1 Plectranthus barbatus
GATTGCATTAAAAAGTAAAGGTTCAACAATAAAACTAAAGAGGAATTTTAACAAAACTTAAAGAAAACAGAAAAATAAAGATAAAAAATGTGTAAAAAGGGTTTCCAGCCTTCCAATCCTCCCTAAAACTCGAGCTACAACAAGTATTTATAGAGGTAGAGGTGTATAAATTGGGATCTAGTGCCAAAAATATGATTTAGCCATAAAAATCTCGAAATTTCCTTTTCTTGGCCCGTTTTGGTCGACGTAGGACTCATCTCGGTCGACGCGAACTTTCTTGCGTCGGTCGACGTAGGCTTCATTTCGGTCGAGACAGAGACGTTTTTCCCCTTCTGCGCAGTCTCACGGTTTTGGCTATAACTTTCACTCCCGAACTCCGATTGATCCGATTCCAGTTGCGTTGGAAAGCTAACTCAAAGATCTTTTCATACATGTGCTCAATTAGCTCGGATTCCAACATTGGAAGAAGTCATGACTGTTTCTTTGAACATCTGCTGCTTTCGGTACGGGTTTCCATTGGATTTGGCCTAAAACCTGCGAAAATACACCATGACAAGCATCATACCCCATAAACTTGACTCATGCTCGATTTATCAACTAAACCTAAAGTAAATGCAAGAAAACAATAAGAAAACAATGTGATAAGTGAGGCAAAATACGAGCTTATCAACCCCCCCCCCCAAACTTAAACACTTGATTGTCCTCAATCAACAAAAGAATGAATCAATAGTTTAAGTAGAAGAGAAGTGCAATGCCTCACAAGATTCATCACAATCAAACTCGTAAATCCACAAAACATCAACACTCTATAAGAATAAAAAAAATCTGTAAACCATGGAAGACTCACAAGGGAAGTGTTTTCACTCATTCACTCAAGTGTTTATGATGATTATGAGATCACACACAAGTCATGCAAATCAAGTTCTACCATATGCTTGCAAATATTCTAAATCTCCACTGCAAAACTGTGCACACAAGTCTAAGATCAGAAAGGACTTTATTCAAGGTTGTAATGCAGGCTTTTTTGAAGGGTAGGGAAATATATGGCCAAGTGACTAAATAATTGAGTTAGCTACTCTCAATAAATCCAACCACTATCTAATAATATCCACCCATCTCCTATAATTTTCAACACTAACCAAGGCTCTTTTATTCACTCTTTTTTTTTCTTTTTCACACATCCTTTTATGCTCTATACAATTTTGATTATGCATTTAAGCTTATAAGGACTAATAAACACATAAACATTCTTTTTTTTCATTTTCTATATTTTTTTCTAGAGCCCAACATTTCTATGTTTTCACCCTTCTAATAATATCTTATCTTCCTCACAATTATTCATCCCTTATTCACCACCTTCTCTCATAGAAAAGAGAAAACCAAAACTTTTTCTTACTCAACGTCAAGAAAGAAAACTAAAGGCTCAATGGGGCTGACTAGGGATATAATATTGAAAGGGACAGTGTATGGGATAATAGGCTAAACAAAGATGGCCTAAAATCATTTTCTAAACTTGTGCACACTTAGCAGTCTTGAAAAAGAAAAAAAGCAAGTTCTAGAGAAACTCAATAATGCAGACACACTCACAATCAAAATTAAGGCTCAAATCTCACACTTGGGACAACAATTCTTCCATAGTAAACATCAAATCATCATCAAACACCATGCCTTTGTAAGTTTCAAAACAAGTAATCATGCGGTTTTCTACGTTCATAGGCATAATCAACCACTATCACAATCAATGCATAATCAAGTCATTCAATTCAAATCTTGCATTCTTGCTAGGGTTATCTCATAGCTACGCAAATTTTCTCACAAAATCACAACTTTATTCAGCAAATGCAATAAAAAATTTTAAACTAGGCAAAAATTTGAATGCAGAAAGCGGAATAAATAAAAGATAGAACGTTCCACCTCTTGTCCACATCCCCCCAAACTTATTTCCAACTCGAAGAGTGGAAAAAGTTTGAAAATCAGACAAGAGAGAGAACGGTACCTGGTAGTTGATCTCAGACATCAACTTTTTATCCCAGAACCTTCAGAAATCGTGCGACGTGAGTTCTTGGCTGCTGGCACTCTGCGTCGACCGACATGGGCTTTATGTCGGTTGACGTGGAGCCTTATGTGTCGGCCCTCCTCACTGGTCGAAGTGTTCCACGTCGAGCTGCCTGTGTCGACCGACGACAGGTCTGCGTCGGTCGAAACAGACACTGTTCCGATTTTTTTTTAAAGACAATAAAACAAAGCAAACAAGTGAAAGCAGAAAATACAAATAAAATGAAATTAATTAAAGAAAATGAAAACACAATGGGTTACCTCCCATTCAGTGCCTTATTTACCGTCGTGGCTCGACTCAATATCAGCTTACCAAGGCGGTCGAGTCCAGACTCGTCGACCCCTTGAATCTATCATGAAGACTCGCCGATTCTGAATGACGGTGGTATACTCGGAATGAGGCAGCTTAATTGCCGATTTCACTGCTTCGTTTCCTCGTTCCCACCGGATGGCTTCTTCTTCTTCCTCCGGTGTCTCGTCTCCTTCTTCTTCTTCAGTAGCATTGATCTGGTTGCACTCACCCTTCCTCTTGTTCTTGTCAATGCAGAACGTAATGGACTCCTTATTTCCTCTCAAGGTGATCTCCCCCTTCTTGCAGTCAATCAAGACTCCGGCTGTGTCGAGGAACTCTCTTCCCAAAATCATGGGGGTGTTGGCATCTTCCTTCATCTCGTAAACTACAAAATCAGCAGGAAATATCAGATGACCAACTCTAATAAGCACATCCTCTACAATACCTTTGGGCTTGGACATAGATCAGTCCGCCATCTGAAGGGTTATCGTAGTGGCTCTCATCTCCCCAATCTCCAACTTCTTGTAGATGGACCAGGGCATCAGGTTGATGCTTGCCCTGGTGTCACACAGCACATTCTGGAACTCTTTTCCACCAATCTTGATAGGTATCGAGAAACAACCGGGTTCCGATCTCTTGATAGGGATCTGCTTCTGCAATAGTAGACTGCACTCCTCATGAATCCTCACAATCTCGTTCTCCATGAATTGCTTCTTCTCGCTCATTAGTCTTTTGAGGTACTTTATATAACCGGGTATTTCCCTGAGAGCTTCAATAAGAGGAATGTTAATATTCACTTGTTTCAAATTTTCAACAAAGTTAGTGAATTTAGAATCTTCCCTTTTCTTTGTGAATCTCTGTGGGAAAGGCATAGGGGGCACCAGATCAGCTTTTCTTCCTTCCTTTTCCTTCTCTTTCTCGCCCAAGATAGGGCTCTATTTTGACCGAGATGAGCTTGTCTCGACCGTCCTGCTTTCTTTCTATCTCAGTCGTGATTGGCTTGTGTCGACCGGGATGGAACCTCCTGTCTCGGCCGTCCTGCTCTCTATCTTGGTCGGGCTGCTTCTCTCTGTGTCGACCGGGATGGACTCCATCTCGGTCGAAATAGACAGGTCCTGTGCGGGATTTTCCTCCTCTGCTTCTCCCAATTCTCCTTCCGGGATGCTCGGACCTTCATACCTCCTTCCAGATCTTAGCGAGATGGCATTTACTGACTTTTCCTTTGCTGGATTTGTTTCTATGGTGCTTGGAAGTTGCCCCGGCTTGTGCTGATTCCCCAAAGTAGTGGCAATCTGGCTAAGTTGAGTGTCCAACATCTGCAAGTGCTTTGTCATCAGCTGCATGTGGTTAGCCATCCCCTTCACCTCAGTTTCCACTTTTCCGAATCGGTTGTCCGATCTCTTGATGAACTTCTCCAATGTCTCCTCTAGCACGGACTTCTTCTTTTCCACGATTTCTCCTCCAGTACCTACATCAAAACCAGGTGGAGGGTATTCTGCAGCAGAAGGGCAAATAAATTCACACAGATTATAGCAAAGGGCAAATAAATTTATAATAACCAGAAGGTTGTCGAACCCACAGGGATAGTGCAACGAAGGGAATCATGTACTGAATATGGTTTTCAGAACTTTTGTTTGGGCAAATCAAACTTTTGGGGTTTTGGGTTTTTCAAAACAAATAATTTAAAGAGATAAAATTCAAATATTAAAAAGCACAGATTCTAGGGAAATCTACCAATCTGATCAACGTGCAAGAAACAAATATTCAAACCCAGAAAAGATACTTTTGGTGGAAAATCTGTTAATGTGGAATTAATTTCTTGGTCAGGCAATTAAATCCTAAATTACTAACTAGTGGTTATCTCCTCTCGGTCTCAAACACACAAGTTAATCAATTTCAACAAAGATTAGATTTTTCCTACGATTGAATTCTTCTTGGTCGGACAGAAAATCAAAAGTATTAAATCCTAAGTTCCTATTACTAACCTTCACCTCTCGGTCCTTCGATTAATAATTGTAACCTACCTCAATCTTCATCTCTCGATCCTTCGATGAGAATAGATTTAAAACAAAACATAGGATTTAAACCAATTAAAGGGTTTGAACAATTGAATCTAAACATGCATCACAGATGGAGAAACCCTAGAACCTGTTTAGGGTTCTAGCCTAACATATTGAAAATAAACATTGCAATGGAAGTTAAAGATTGCGTTAAAAACAATAAAGGTTTAACAAAAACTAAAAAGGAATTCTCAAAAACATAAAGTGAAAAAAGAAGATTAAAGTGAAATACTATAGGAAAATACTAAAGAGGGGAAGGGTTCTAATTCTGAGCTATTCAAAAGTTTATATAGTAGTAGGGTTGAGGCTTTGGATGGTAGGAATTTCCTTCTTGAATTGATATCTTCAAAAGGTATGATTTATTGCTTCCAAATTGATGTATATCTTGTATCCCAAGCAATTCTCGCCCAAAATATGTGGAAAAATCCCAGAATTTCGCCAAAATTATTCGCCCCGGCCGTGATGAACAGTGCCACGGCCGGGATGCACCTGCCCCGGCCGAGATGGCTTTCATTTCGGTCGAAACAGAGACCATTTTCGCCACTTCCGACCCTTCTGCGCAGTTTCACGGTTTTAGCCATAACTTTCGCGTCCGAACTCCGATTGACCCGATTCCAGTTGCATTGGAAAGCTAATTCAAAGATCTTTCGAAGAACATGCTCCATTAGCTCAGATTGCATCGGTGGAAGAAGTAGTGACTGTTTCTTTGAACATCTGCTGCTTTCATTATGGGTTTTTCATTAGATTTGGCCAAGAACCTGCGAAATCTTACCATGGCAAGCATAACACCCTCTAATATACATTCATGCTCAATTTATTCAAGAAAACAAACTAAAATGCATAAAAGAAAGAGAAAATAATGCGATAAGTGAGTAGAAAAATGAGCTTATCAAACCCCCCAAACTTAAACACTTGATTGTCCTCAATCAACAAAAGAAAGAATCAAAAGTTCAAGCAGAAGAGTAGTGCAATGCCTCACAAGATTCATCACATTCAAACTCGAAGATCCACAAGACATCAACACTTTTGAAAGAATCAGAAAATTTGTAAACTATGGAAGACTCACAAGGGAAGTGTTTCGCTCATTCACTCAAGTGTTTAAGATAATTATGAGATCACACACAAGTCATGCAAATCAAGTTCTACCATAGACTTGCAAATATTCTAAATCTCCACTGCAAATATGTGCACACAAGTCTAAGATCATAAAGGACTTTTTTCGAGGTTGTAATGTAGGCTTTTGTGAAGGGTAAGGAAATATATGGCCAAGTGACTAAAATCAATCAAGTTCGCGACTCTCAACCAATTCAAGCACTATCTATTGAGATCCACCCATCTCGTATAATATTCAACACAACCCATGGCTCTTTTATTTCTTTCTTCTCTTTTTTTTCTTTTTCTTTTTCACACATCCTTTTATGCTCTAAACAATTTTGATTATACATTTGAGCTTATAAGGATTAAACACAACAACTATTTATTTTCTTTTTCTTCTTTTTCTAGAGCCCAACCTTATCTTTTGCTTTTACCCTTCTAACAATATCTTATCCTTTCTCAAACAAATCCCAACCCACTCTCATAGACAAGAGTTGATTCCCCTATTTATTTCCAACTCATAGACAAAGAAAGAAAATATCATAGGCTCAAAAGGGTTGACTAGGGATAACATTTAATTAGGACAGTGTATGGGAAAATAGGCTAAACAAAGATGGCCTAAAATCACTTCCTAAACCTCTGCACACTAGCAGTCTTGAAAAAGAAACAGAGCAAGTTCTAGAGAAACTCAAAAATTCCAGACACACTCACAATCAAAATTCAGGATCAAAAGCTCACACTTGGGACAATTTTTTTTTCTTCCATAGTAAACATCAAATCATCATCTAACATCATGCCAATGCAAGTATCAAAACAAGTAATCATGCAGTATTCTACATTCATAGGCATACTCGACCACTATCACAATCAACGCAAACTAAAGTCAATCGATTCTCATCTTGCATTAAAGTCCTAGGGTTCAATCATGCTCGAATTCCCACAATCTCGCATTTTATTCAGAAATTTATTCATGCAGAAAATTAAACAAACCAAATAAAAGATAGAATTTAGTTTCAAAACCCTTAAATCTTCATCCCCCCAAACTTATTCGAAAATCAGAGAGAATAAGTTTGTAAGTCAGATTCAGAATTCAAAACTGTACCTCAATTATTGGCCTCAGACACCAACTTTTTATCTCCTTCCTCTTCCTCATCAGCCGGCGTGGATTAAGTCTGCTAGCACTCCATCTCGGCCGTTTCAAGCTCTGTCTCGGTCGGGATGGAGCCTTCTTGTCGACCTCCTTCTCGATTGAAGTGTTCCACGTCTCAGATCTCTGTCTCGATCGTGGCATACTCTGCCTCGGCCGAGACATGATTCAAAATTTTTTTTTTCAAAAGACAAATAAACAAGTAAAAGCAACAAAATAGAAATAACTCAAAATTACTTAAACAAAACAAAAACACAATGGGTTACCTCCCATTCAGTGCCTTATTTACCATCGTGGCTCGACTCAGTTCCAGCTCACCAAGGCGGTCGAGTCCAGACTCGTCGACCCCTTGAATCAATCATGAAGACTTTCCGGTTTTGAATGTCGGTGGTATACTCGGAAGGAGGCAGCTTAATTGCTGATTTCACTGACTCATTTCCTCGTTCCCACCGGATGGCTTCTTCTTCTTCCTCCGGTGTCTCGTCGTCTTCTTCCTCTTCTTCAGCAGCAGTGATCTGGTTGCACTCCCCTTTCCTCTTGTTCTTGTCTATGCAGAGAGTGATAGATTCTTCATTCCCCCTCAAGGTGATCTCTCCCTTCTTGCAGTCGATTAGGACACCAGCTGTGTTGAGGAACTCTCTCCCCAGGATCATCGGAGTGTTGGCATCTTCCTTCATCTCAAGGACAATGAAATCTGCAGGGAAAATAAGGTGACCAACACGATTCAAAACATCTTCAACAATACCTTTGGGCTTGGACACAGATCGGTCCGCCATCTGGAGGGTAATTGTAGTGGCTCTCATCTCCCCTATTTCCAGCTTTTTGTTAATGAACCAGGGCATCAGATTGATGCTTGCCCCGGTGTCACGGAGCACATTCTAGAACTCTTTGCCTCCAATCTCGATAGGTATCGAGAAGCATCCTGGGTCAGACCTCTTGATCGGGATCTGCTTCTATAGGAGTAAGCTGCATTCCTCACGAATCCTTACAGTTTCGTTCTCTACGAACTGCTTCTTCCCGCTCATCAGCCTTCTGAGGAACTTCATGTATCTCGGTATCTCCCTGAGAGCTTCAACAAGAGGTATGTTAATATTCACTTTTTTAATATTTTCAACAAAACGAGTGAATTTAGAATCTTCCCTTTTCTTAGCGAATCTCTGCGGGAAAGGCATGGGGGCAACTGGATCAACTCTTATTTCTTCCTTCTCTCTTTCTTTCTTGCCCAGTCTGGGCTTCTGTTTTGACCGGGATGCATCGATCTCGGCTGTCCTGCTTTGCTTCTGCCCCGGCCGTTCTTGGCTTGTCTCAGCTGGGCTGGTCTGCTCTGTCTCGGCCGGGCTAGCTTCTGCCTCGATCGTCCTGCTTCCTTCTGCCTCGACCGGGATGGAATCCATCTTGGTCGAAACAGAGCGGTCTTTTACGGGATTTTCCTCCTCTGTTTCATTCAATCCTCCTTCCAGGTTGCTCGGGCCTTCATATCTCCTTCCAGATCGAAGCGAGATGGCATTGACTGACTTTTCCTTTGCCGGGTTTGTTTTTGTTGTGCTCAGAAGTTGCCTCGGCTTGTGCTGATTCCCCAAAGTAGTGGAAATCTGGCTAAGTTGAGTGTCTAGCATCTGCAAGTGCTTCGTCATCAACTGCATGTGGTTAGCCATCCCCTATACTTCACTCTCCACCTTTCCAAATCTGTTGTCTGAGCTCTTTATGAATTTCTCAAGTGTTTCCTCCAGCACAGACTTCTTTCTCTCCACAATTTCGCCTCCTGTACCTACATCAAAACCAGGGGGGGGTGTTCTGCAGCAGCAGGGTTAGAATAAGAGAAATTAGGGTGAGATCGCCCATGGTTATAATTGTATCCCTGGTTACCTCGGTAGTTATTATAATAACCACCGCCTATGTAGTTTACCTCCGAACTTACAGCTCCAGATGAACTGCTTGATCCTCTGTTGATGTAGTCAGCCTCTACTAGGACGATCGCCATGCTTGGCTCAGTAATAGTAGCAACAACTCTTGTAGTGCTTAGCTTCTCAACTTCTTCTCAGAGCTTCTTCACCTCTGCAGCCACATCGACTTCTGGCTTGGCCTCTACAGCTTTGACTAGAATCTGACTCTCAGTAGGCCATTGGTGGCTGTTCAGTGCCATGTCTGCTAGCAGTCTCATGCTCTCTGCACCCCTCTTCTTCATCAGGATCCCTCCAGCTGATGCATCTACCATCTCCTTCATGTGAGGATTCAGACCTTCATAGAAGTGGCAGACCTGCATCTCAAGATCAATTCCGTGTCCGGGGCAGAGTCGTAGGAGCTCCTTGTATCGTTTCCAAGCTTCATGCAGGGATTCATCATAAAACTACTTGAAAGTGGTGATGGCAGCTTTCCACTTTAGTAGCAGGCTCAGTGGGAAGTAGTTGGTGAGGAATTATGCTCGCAGCTCCTCCCATGTCCCGATTTGGCTTTTGTCAAGCCCAGCATACCAAGACCTGGCCTCGTCTCTGAGTGAGAATGCGAAGAGGCGCATCCTAATAACGTCTTGGGGGACTCCATTCTGCTTTATTGTATCGCACACCTCGATGAACAAGTTGAGGTGGGCGTATGGATCTTCCACTGCTCTCCCCCCAAACTGATTCTGCTGCACCATCTGTATCAGCCCTGTGCGCAGCTCAAATTTGTTGGCGTTGATGCCAACCCTGAATCCTGCTTCCTCCTGCTGTGGTAAAAATCGGTCTAGAATAGACCTCTGTGGGACCACCACCTGTCTGTTGTTCAGCTCCGCCAGTCGTGCGGCTTGCTCTGCCTGAATAGCTTGGGCAACAAGAAGTTTCTCTCTCATGTTTTGCATATCCCGTAGCAGCTGTCTCTGTTCTTCTGGTGGCATGTTTTGAAACGGGGCTTCATGATTGTTCCCTTCCATCTCAAAATTCAATCTCTTTCCTTTCTTTATGTTGTTTCTGCAGGCTGCTTTGATTTCTGGTATGAAGGGCTCGAGTGTCTTCCCTTTGTTCAGCGTGTTCATGCACCTGCACAGAAAACGAGGAAGAGATCAGGCTGTCCCGGCCGTGGCAGATGCTGTCTCGACCGGGATGGAGGATTCATCTCGACCGTGGTGGGACTCACCTCGGCCGAGACAGACAAAACTCAACAACACAACACACGCACACGAAAGAACAGCGAACAGAATAAAAAAAACGAGAAAAACAACCCTAATACTCAAGAAATCTGAAAAAAAAAAAAATACAACCCAATCCAGAAGTTCTTCAAATAATCCAATAATGACTCGCCGTCTGACTATCCCCGGCAATGGCGCCAATTTGATCGATGCTAAATCTGCATACAAATTATAGCAAAGGGCAAATAAATTTATAATAACCTGAAGGTTGTCGAACCCACAGGGATAGTGCAACGAAGAAAAATCATGTACTGAATGTAGTTTTCAAAACCTTTCTTTGGGCAAATCAATTTTAGGGGTTTTGGTTTTTCAAAAACAAGTAATTAAAGGAATAAAATTCAAATATTAAAAAGCACAGATTCTAGGGAAATCTACCAATCTGATCAACATGCAAGAAACAAATATTCAAACCCAGAAAAGATATTTTGGTGAAAAATCTATTAATGTGGAATTAATTCCTTGGTCGGGCAATTAAATCCTAAATTACTAACTAGTGGTTATCTCCTCTCGGTCTCAAACACAAAAAGTTAATTAATTTCAATAAAGATTAGATTTTTCCTACAATTGAAT
>JAPKLW010012148.1:0-10381 GCA_026898455.1 Plectranthus barbatus
AAATTTCATTGCTAATTACTACCTTGAAGACCAGTGCAACTTTTTTTATAAAAAATTTACTCAAATATTAATATCATGGTTTTAAATCTAACTAGTTAAGCGTTTGAGTGGAGCTTAGTGCCTAAATAGTTTAGATGGAACTAAGCGGTAGTTAATCGATAAGCTTATTCTTAATATTTAATATTTATAATATATATTTATTAATAAATAAATTAAGATTATATAAACTTAAATTATTTTTTAAAAATATAAAAAATAGGTCATCTTAATCGATTAGGTGACACGTAGCCCGCTTAGTCGGCCATTTAGGCGATGCGTAGCGAGCTTAGTCGGTTACCTAGATCGGTGTTTAAGCGGATTAGGCAGTGACTAGATGCCGACCAATTAAATACAAGAATTTGAGGGTATTCGGTTTGGTTGGGGACCACCTAGTATCTAGGCAAGAAGTTTTCTATCAATGATTAATATTAAGAGTGAACTCATTCAGCTAAATGAAATATATTCCAAAAAAAACAAGCAAATAAATAGGAGATAATAACAACAATAACACTTCACCTCCTCTTCTAACAGTCTCAATCAGAATGAGATACCATTCTCAACTCCGAAGCTTTTAAGAGAGAGAAAGCTCGGAGAAAAGCTTCGGAGTGAGGAGAATTGAGTTGAGGCCATGATCTGTACAAAAGAACTCCCTCCTAAAGAACTCGTCTTTGAGGGACCCCACACATCAGAGTGAACATAATCCAAGATACCCTCTGTGTTATGGATTGTTGTTCCAAAATTCACTCTTGTCTTCTTTCCTTTCACACAATGTTCACAGAACTCCAATTCCAAGTCCGAAGTCCCTTCAATAATCCTTGCTTTACAAGCAAATTCAAGGATTTCTCACCAGCGTGACCCAACCGCATATGCCATAGCCTTGTTGCCTCTGATACTTGATTGTCGGTGGAGGCCGCTGCAGCTTCACCCACTATAGTTCTTCCAGGGTAGTGGTAGAGGTTGTTGTTCTTTCGGACACCCTTCATCACCATGCGTACACCGGATATGATTTTCATCACACCATCTTTGATTCTTATTTCATAACCTTTTGATTCCAAGGTTCCAACCAAAATAAGATTCTTCTTCAGATCCGGTACATACCGAACACCTGTTAAGGTGATGATTGATCCATCCTCATTCTTGAGCTGGATGGAGCCAATCCCAAATGTGGTGAGTGGGGTATTATCCGCCGTGTAGACAACTCCTCCTTTCGATTCCTCCATATCGCTAAACCAATCGCGATGAGGACACATGTGATAGCTACAGGCCGAATCCAACATCCATACTTCAGAAGAGGTAGACAATGATGTAGCTAGAGAGAGGTCTGAATCCTCGTCATCACACTTGGCTACATTCGACTCTGCTATAGCTTTTCCTTTGTTCTTAAATTTGGGATAATCTTTTCTCCAATGTCCCTTCTCCCGACAAAATGCGCACTCGTCATTGCTCGGTCTGGACTTCAATTTGAACCTGCCTTTATTTTTGGATTTATTTTGTGAACGTCCTCTTACTGCCAACACTTCAGCATCTCCCTTCGTGCTCCCTCTTTTATCCTTCTTCCTTAGTTCATAGCTATACAGGGCAGAGCACACTTCTTTTAGAGATACTTCGGTCTTCCCGTGCATTAGAGTAGTTTCAAGATTCTCAAATTCATCGGGAAGTGATCCCAACAACATCAACGCGAGGTCTTCATATTTGAATACCTCATCCATATTCATCAAATCAGTGACCAGTGGATTAAAACTTGTGATATGCTCATTCATCGTGGCACCCGATACGTTATTGAATCGGAATAGTCTTTTCTTCAGGTGAAGTTTATTCTGACTATTCTTCTTCAAAAACTTCTCATCGAGCCCAGTCCATAGCTTGTAAGCAGAAGTCTCCTTGCAAAATGCATATTTCTGCTCCCGAGATAAGCACGAGCGAATGGTACCACACGCCAACCGATTGATGGTCTTCCATTCCTTCTCCTCCATATCTTCTGGCTTCTTTTCCTCAATGGCAATGTCAAGACCTTGCTGGAATAGCATATCTTGAACTTTACTTTGCCACATACCAAAATGCCCGGTGCCATCAAAGGTCTCCACTGCTATCTTCGTACTTGTAACAACTATCCTCAAAAAAATCGAGGATAATCCCTTTGAGCTTGATCTTTCCTCCACTTTGGGCGGCACCTCCATTTTTTGGTAAGAAAAAATATATCCCTCAATAACCCAAGATAAGAAACAAGGAAATCCTTTCTGATGTGGAGGATCAGTTTACACTGCAACCACAGAGCATACTCAGAATAACCCTGGCTCTTGATACCAATTGTTGCGGAAGCGATAATAAAATAATAAACATAAATTGAGGAATATAAATGAAGAAAATAAAGAACACCAGAATTTAACGAGGTTCGGCACAAATTATGCCTACGTCCTCGGACACTACCAAAATATTTAATTGAGGGGAAAAGAAGAATACAAATATAGCTCGTTAATACGAAACTATTATTGTTGGTGTTTGGGATGGTTTTAAAAGGGAAAGGTAGGGCCCTATTTATAAGGAGGGCCCAAGGCCCTTCTTCCTTTCCCAACCGATGTGGGACAAAAGAAAAGAGGCATTCAACACTATTCACTTCTTGACAAAAATCACCAACCATGATTAATTGCTGCCGTTGATCGAGTTTGTCAGCGATGGAGAATTTCGATGTATTCTAGTCGATGGCGCTGTTGATATTCATGGGCGAAAAGAATAAATATGTAAAAGTAGGTTTATTTTTTGTATCTCAATCCAAAAATGGAGTGCATGAGTGAGAAACAGGAGCAACATCACATGCACTCCACCTGAGTTTTAACAGAAACTTCGGGAAGATTTGACGCGATTATTAGTCGAGATTTGGTCAAAATTGAAGAGATATATTTGGGAAGCCTTGAAGGCTCAAGAATAATGATATATTCAATATAGGATATGTGGATATAGATATGCATCAAATCTAATCCTATATCTCATAGAATTTGCGAGGTGGTGTGACTGCATGGCTGCAGCTCACTCACATGATTTATCTTGAAGGAATAAATGAGTTTATGTTGCTGCTGCCAGGACTCGATATGGGGGGGCTTGTTTTGTATTTGCTTGGTTGTGAGAAGCTAAAGTTGCGCTTCTTACTTAATGAGTTGTTGTTCTCATTTTGTTAAATATAAGAGGATAGGTGTCAAACTTTGGTTGGTGGTTTAGTTATATCTGTTGGGGTTTGTTACTTGATCAAGCTTCTTCCTCCTCGAGTCGTTTCTCTTTTTCAATTTTCAGAGAGAAAAATTTGTGAAGCTAGTTGTGTGATTCTCTCCCTATAATTGACTAGAAACACTCAATAAAATTTCATAGCAACTCTCCGTGGACGTAGCCCGTTAGTGGGTGAACCACGCACATCTCGTGTCTGATTTTGTTTTTTATGATTTGTTCTTGAGTTTGCTTCTGGAGCATTCATACAAAATCCAACATAATTCAACCCTGTAAAGCCGAAACAAATACTATAAATACCCCTCTAGTTTAGACCATTAATTATGTTTTCTTTTATGCATCTTTTTACTTTTCTTTTATTTTTCCTTCATCTTAATTTCTATAGTAATTTAGAGTTTTAGCATTTAATTTTCCGGCACTTTGAGTTTTTATTTTAGTGCAAGTTTATTTTCTTTTAATTATGTCTTTTCCTTTAATTATGTCTAGCTAAATTCCTAGCAGGTTCTAGGGTCTGAATATTATTTTGGATGCATGTTTATGATTAACTAATTAGGTTTATGATTCTTGTGTTTATTTTATAATTTTAGATTAATTTAAGGACTGGGACGTGACGATTAATTTAGATGTTTAGCTATTAATAAAAGGACTGAGAGGTGAATATTGATAGTGAGATTATGAATGCATGATATACTCTATACTGTCCAGCTGAGATGTATAAGACTATAGGAATTGAACTTATTTGCTTATGAGATTGACTAATTTGGTCTTCTTGAGACAGAGAGGAAATAGTCACTAATTAGTAATCTAGGTTATATTTGCCCGACCAAGGAAATATATCATTATTGCAGTATTCCACCTATTAATTTAATTAATTCTTGCATATCATCCATAACAAGATTTATGCCCTAGGATCTGTGTTTTGCTTATTTGATTTAATTTCCTCTTTTATTTCATCTGCCTAATTTAATAATTAAAACCTGATTTCTAAATCACTCAAACAAGTAGTCTGAAACTGTGCTTTAGTATATAGAACTATTTCGTGCATCTTTCCTGTTGGTTCGACATTCTTGGGTTATAAATTTATTTTGACCACTATCCTATAATTTATCTGTTAAAAATAGCAGTGATCAAATTGGCGCTGTTGCCGGGGAATAGATAGATTTAGCGCCTACTACTAATTCTGTTGAGAATTTTTGGATTGAGTTTTATTATTAGTTTTATTTTCGCAGTTTTATATTCAGTTTTTGGTTTTTGTTTTGGTCGATTCAATTCGTCCGCATCGACGCATATTTTTATTGCACTTCGGTCGACACCATATCGTGTCAGTCGACGTGAAAGAATTTTTTGCTTCGATCAACATCAGACGACATTGGTCGAAACCGAGATTTTTTTTTACTATTTTTTTCGAATTTTGTACTTTAAAATTAAAATCTTCTTCTTTTAACTTTTGCAAGTAGAGCATGAATACAAGAAAAAAAGGGGAACCACTTGAACCACTTGAGGAAATCTCGGCAATTCTCCTATGACACATTCATCACCTTCAAACGACGCAAATTGGAGAGCTCAAAAGGTAAGGATCCCGCAAAACGTGAGGATTCCCAGATGCGGAGGAAGAGTTCTGGCAAGGTCGCAGCCGGAGAGATTGAGGGCGGTGACCGTGCGGTGCTTGATGCCGCACGACACACCAATCCAATCACAGACTGATGATGATGAGTTTTGAGACCAGCTCGTGGTCAGGATATCATGAGGGTCGGATACGAGGGAGTTTTTGAGGGAAAGCAGAGCATGCTTGTCGTCTATGGCAGAAGAACTCAGGCAGAATTCTCCATTAAGTAATTTGGTAGGATGGTTTTTAAATTCTCCTAAATAATAAGGATACTGAAATTTAGGCATATAAACCAAAATTTAGGCATGCATGTGAAAAGCTATTTAGAACCCATGAAAGTAGGAAATTTAGTTTTTCAAGTTACCTACCAAATAACTCGAAAATAAATATATAATTTTTCAAGTCTCGGGATTGGAATGTTCTTTCCACATGTGTTTAACTAATGCATTTCAAAGTACTATATAATCATTTTTATTCCTTATTTATCAATTCCGAGAAATATATTCTTTGAAATTTGAATTTTCATTCTTCACCAGTTGCCAACATGGAATAGCCTAGAAATATCATCAGCTATTAGCGCCTTCAAGTACTGCGTTGTAAATATATTCATATGTGGCATTCGTGTGTCTTTAATTGTGATTAAAGTCTAAAGAAAACCAAATGAAATTTTAATGTTTTGATCTTTTAAGGACGAAAATATAAAAGATTTTGAAAATATGAGATGAAGGAACAAGATAATGACAGAGAAATTGATATTAAAAACCAAATTAGATTGTGCCTTTGCAGTCAAATACAAATACAAGCCAAATAATTTAATATTGAGTTTGGATTGTGTAGATGACTTGCTTTTTGAAATCTTGATAAAATGTCTGCTAGTGCCATGGATTGGAAACATGATGTGACAATTGTGGTCTAAATTTTGGGATTGCCATAGCTCAAGGAATATTGAAAGGCCTTTATCATATAAACTATAAAGTCTATCTCTAACCTAATCAAAAATATTAAATCCAATATAACATATTTACCTTCTGAATTAGGAAGGCCTTCCATGAAATCCGTTCTTATATGAGTCCAAGCCTTTTCTGGTATCGGGAATGGCTGTAACAGGCCCTGAGAAGGTCCAGAAAGAGGCTTGTTCTTTTTACAAACTTCACAACTCAATCACCTCTGCCTTCATCTTTGACCAATGAAAAGCTAATTTTAATCTCAAATGTGTGCCAATGATGCCAGAATGTCCTCCAAAAGATGAATCATGCATGTTCTTCAAGATCTCATGTCAACTTCACGAGCTCCATCATTTGTTCTGCCATACACCTCTCCTGTTGAATCCATTTGTGCATTTCCTGACCTGCTGCTTTCAGCTCCATCAATTTTATTTTTTTTTTTGCTTCTGGTCATCCCCATTTACGTGAAATCCTAGCTCATCTGCCACCATTTGTCTCCACGGGATTGTGCGATTTTGCTTCGGCATTTTTGGAAATCTATCAGAAATTATGCGATTTCACAATTGAGTATGAGAAATGAATGGTTTGATGACCTTCTCTAGATATCATGTTGAAAAAAAACATACACATTGCAGGCGGAAGAAGAAAAAACTGATTAGAGAGATGAAGAAATATCAAATTTTCTCAAAGTTGCTCTGTTACATTCATCACACCCTTTACAAAGTATAGTGAAAGTAATGACAGCTGGCATTAAACACAAAATCTCATCTCTTAACAACTACAACACATCAAATATAATATGCAGCTTTCATCAACTCCATGTTATGTTCATGTTCATATAGTAACAGAGTATCGGCAGCACCACTTCAGCAACATATATTTATACTTCAAGACTTGGTTTGCCCTTGATCGAGTTCTTTATCTCCTGCGCTTTATCTTGTAAATGCTATAAACCCATCTCACCATCCATTCAGGCCTTCCATATCGGAAAATGAAATAACCCATACAAACACCCAATACAAAACCTGATCCATACCCCGAAACAACAGCCTGCCAACAGAATCCATCTGCAAAATACGAATCCACATCAACTTCTTCCGGCAGCATATGAGGCGAAGGTGCCTCACATATTTGTGTTAATGGAAATCCACATAATCCCGCATTCCCAACAAATGAAGAGTTTTCGAATGTGGGAAATTGGCCGCCGGATTGAGGTATCTGCCCAGAAAGATTATTCATTGAAAGGTTTAACACAGAAAGGAATGTCAGCTTTGTTAGCTGAGATGGAATTTCGCCCGCCAATCTATTTGAAGACAGATCCAACGTTTCAAGGGTACTGATATTTCCGAGAGATGCAGGTATATGCCCTGCGAGGAGATTGTGAGATAAATTCAAGGATATAATGGAATTTAGATTTCCTATAGAATTTGGGACACTCCCTGAAAATCTGTTGGATGACATGTCGATAGTTACAAAGGCTGCCAGGGTTATCTTTGTTATTGACCGCGCCTTACCTTTCCAAATTAGTGTCACTGACACCTGATAAAGAGATGACTGAATACGTTCTTTTACGTTTGCATCCATCATCGCTCTGAAATTCATGAAATATCTGGCGGGCAAAAAACCAGTGAATGAATTATTGGATATATCAAACACTTTCAATTTGGGAAATGGAAGCTCATTCTCCGTGGCGAATAACAGTGTACCCTGAAACATGTTACCCCTCAAGATGAGGACTTGAAGATCAGGAAGAGTTTCTGTCCAAAAGGGAAAGCTACCGTGTATTCTATTGTTTCCAATGTCTAGAACCTGAAGATTTTTACATTTGGCCAGAGACTGAGCTGATGTAATTTCACCAGTGAATTGGTTCGAGGATAAGAGTAGATAGCGGATGGACATTAAATTTCCAATCTGCGATGGAATTGATCCTTCAAACTTATTAGATGACATGTCTAATAATTCGAGAAATCTTAGTTTTACCAATGACTTGGGTATAAAACCAGACAGATGGTTATTGGAAAGATCCAATTCCTGCAAGCCTTTGAGCTCAACAAATGATTCGGGGATAAATCCATTGAACATGTTATTTGACAAATTTAGGTGCTCCAACGACCTTAAGCTGTGAAATGAGTTGGGAATATGCCCTGTAAAGTTGTTAGAGGATAAGTCCAGCCAATATATCGTCTTCAATTCTCTAATATCATTTGGGATTTGACCACTCAAATTGTTGAAGGAAAGTTGCAGAGTTATAAGATCTGGAAGATTAAAGAAGTTGGAAGGAAGTGTGGAGTTAAGGTTGTTTGAGGAAAGTGAGACATATCTTAGGGATTTAACTTCTCCTAAACATGCAGGGATTGAACCTGTGAGCATATTTTGCATGAGTCGCAATTCCATCAAATAACTCATGTTGCAAAGCTCATGAGGGATATGACCCTGCAGCCGGTTATCATAAAGATAAAGCCTTCCGAGCTGCTTCAATCTTCCCATTGTTGAAGGGATAAATCCTTCTAGTTGATTACCAGATAAATCCATAACTTGCAAACTGCTTAAATTCCCAAACTCAGAAGGAATTACTCCTCCAATGCTACAGCCAGCTGCTGCAAAAATGAAGAGAGAAGTAGATAAATTCCCTACGGAAGCTGGGAGGACTCCATTCATCATTGGATTATATGATATTTCCAGGATCTTCAAATCTGGACAGTTGGTTAATGAAGATAGAAATCTGAGTTCCTGAGTTGGGGACTCTTCTCCAGTTAAATTATTCCCCCAAAGTCGAAGAATTTGCAAACATATCAAGTTGCTGAAGTCGGGTATTGAGCCTGTGAATGAGTTATTGTGGAGTTCCAAAGCAACGAGCTTGGAAGCATTGGAGATGGAGGTGGGAATTTGGCCGCTGAGTTTGTTGGAATGTAAATAAAGCTTTTGGAGATTGTTAAGTGAGAGGCCCATGGTTGAAGGAAGAGTTCCGGAAAGATTATTCTGTTGAAGGGCTACTAGGTTGAGTGTTGAGATATTGAATATGGAAGAGGGGATGGAACCATTTAACTCATTGAAGCACATCTGCAAACTCTTAAGATTTTTCAGATTACCAATCTCTTCTGGTAATTCACCTATATATTATATCATAGAGGACAAATTCAAATTTATTAATCATTAGTTGGGGTTGATTAAATTCTATAACTATTGCAAAATAAGCGATGCAAAGCTTTTAAACGTACCTGTGAATGTGTTCAAAGAAAGATCCAGGGTTTTTAGGGAAGTCATGTTTCCAAACTGCTTGGGCACAGGACCTGAATTATATATACAGCTCTCATCTTTTTACTATATATAACTAACAGAATTAATCAAGGACTTATTATTCTCCTTACATTGGGGTAAATTTTACAGCACAAACTAGTCCCCATTCAAATTGATTTTGGCATATATCCTTGCATTAATATGGCATATATCCTTGCATTAATTTGTGGTCTGCTTTGATATGTATATATAAATATATATACGAATATAGGTTATAGACATACCTACCAACCTATTAAGAGCAAGATCTAAGGTTTCTAGCAGAGTAAGGTTCCCAATTTTTTTTGGTATCTGACCTGATCCCTTGCACAATGATATAAACATATAAATGCTGAGTATTTTTATTTCTTAGTTCTCAATAATGGAAATTCTACTGAATTATCAAGAACATGTTAATCATACCTGTTAAGTGGTTGCTATATAGGTATAGCTCTACAATTTCTTTTGGTATGCCACCTATATAGGGAAATAATTAACTCAAAAATAAATATAATTTCATTGAGTGTTGAAATATAACCAAGATATACTGAAATTGTGAAATTACTACCAGTGAAAGCTGGAAGACTTCCATTCAGACTGTTCTCGGAGAGGTCCAAATACTCCAAAGCAGAGATGTTGAAGATGGAAGATGGAATGTTTCCTATAAATAATTTCATTTTTCTTCTTTTTTCATGGAATATCAAAATCATATAAATTACTCAAACTTAGATGAGATACACTGTTCCGTGTCATACCTTCCAGGTGGTTCGAAAATACTGCTAGTACCCTAAGCATGGTAAGCTTCCCGATTTCACTTGGTATGCTGCCGCTGAATTGGTTCCTGGACAACGTCAGCACCTCCAGCTTCCTGCACTCGTGCAAGCTTGCCGGAATCCGGCCGTAAAGTTGATTTCCAGAGAGATAGATTCTTCGGAGCTCTGGAGTATTACGACACATGCCATTTGGGAGTTCGCCAGATAGATTGTTATATCTCATATTAATTTCTATCAATGAAGACATGTTGGTGAAGATGCTGCCACAAACACTCGTGAACTGATTGTCTCGTACTTTTAATGTCTTCATACGTTGCAAACGAGACAGCTGGGAGGGTATGGAGCCCGTGAAATTGTTGTAGCTAATATCCAACAACTGAAGAAACGTTAAGTTTCCGAGATGTGGAGCCAGGGTTCCGTGGAGCTCAAGACCGGAGAGATTGAGGGCCGTGACCCGGTTGAGGCTGCAGGAGACACCGGTCCAGTAACACATGGGCGTGTTACTGGACCAGTTGCTGCTCAAAACA
>JAPKLW010012149.1:0-10380 GCA_026898455.1 Plectranthus barbatus
TGTCGGACCTTATGGTCCATGCTGTTTGAGCTAAGTATGAAAGCTCAAGTGTAGTTTGTGTTTGTTGATGCTGGCAGCAATTTGACTAAGTAAGGAAGAAGCGTTGCTTGACTTATAAAAGCGTGAGTGCGAGGTTTTGTTAATTCTAATGAAGACTCGCACACGTGGCAGTAGAATATTGGATGGGGTTTTAAATGGTTAATCTGTTTTTGATCGGCATTATTCACCCGATCTTCTTCTTCCTTGAGAGATAGAGTTGCCATTATTGTTCAGCTAAGGTTTCTGTGTTTTTCTATGTTTTCTGTGATTCTCATTGTACCTCTCTCCAACTGTGATTAATAAAAACGCTCACTACTCTTCGTGAACATAGCCCGACTTGGGTGAACCACGTAAAATCTTTTGTTCTTGTTTTCATTCGAGTTACATACAATCACGATTAAGTTTCTCACTTTCACAACATCATTCATTATTATAAATACTTATACGCTATATTATGATTCATACATATTTATGTTTTTCTATAAATAGAGTATAATGTTGTAATACTAATGCAATTCAACCAAAAAAACACACAAAACAAGAACTCAAGATTTACGTGGTACGGTATAAAACCTACATCCACGGAAGGTCATGAGGGATCTTATTATTAATGTGTACGTCTGAAGATTATACATAAACAAGCACTCAACAATGGTTGATCTCTCTACTTTTTCTCTCACTGAAATTAGCTCGTAAACACAGAAAAATGGGAATGAATCATGAAGCTGAAACTCATCTTCAACAGATATAACCGACTTCCAGCTCCTCGCCACTCACACGTTGCCACGTGTAATATTCTTACTCCCAATTAACCACTCATTATGCTTCTTCAAGTGGAAATGCGATTTCCAAATACTCCAAACTTCACACACTTGCTGGAGCATGCACGATCTTTGTTGGGTATTTTGTATTGAAGTGATTTGGAGGAACGAAAATGATTTGATATTTTGTGAAATGATTGGTTTTCTTGATTGATTACAAATGATAGAACATGGATCCTATTTATAGGATTTACATAGGAATAGATAAAGAAACACTTTGACTATATTAAATACAATGCATGTATTCTACTAGTTCATGTACTTGATGATTCATGAATCTCCATCTCCATGTATCTTCATTGATGTATCTTCCAAGTAGCTTGAAGGTCACTTTTGGATACATATTGAGTTTTCAACACCCCTTCTTAATGTGTAATCCGAAAGTGATCACGAAATCTTCGAAGCGACTCAGATGCTAAAGCTTTAGTGTGGCAGGCTGATTCCTTACCTTGTGATGTTGTACTTCTTCCAAATCCTGGCCTTATGCCATCAGCGGCATGTGTTTTCTTTGTTTTTTCTTGTGGTGCAGCATTATCAGCTACATCTGAGCCCTTCTTCTTTTCACTCAATTTCACCTTATTGAGCAAATGAGCTTTGTGCTTTTGGATTTTGCCAACTTCATTCAACTTGGTCTTATAGACCCATTTTACTCCAATCGCATTTTTGCCTTTGGGGAGATCAACAAGCTCCCATTTGTTGTTCTTCTTGATGCTGGCTATTTCCTCATCCATTGCATTTCTCCAGTTATGCATTTTGGATGCTTCTGCATAAGTTTCAGGTTCTGTGGCATAAAGTGTCATATTTGCTGTAGCAAACACACAAAGCGCCATGTTTGCTGTAGCATAGATGTCTGTCAGACTTCGAATTTTTCTTGGGGGGACTTTCAGAATCGTCAATGGATGCTGGTAAATCTGGAGCGACAGATGATGCTGAAGCATCTCCGGAACTGGATTGACCTTCTTCATTTGAAGATGAAGGAAATAGATCCACCATTTTTTGGTTTGGCTGGTTTTCTTCCCAACTCCATGATTCCTTCCCATAAAAAATAACATCTCGAGAAATAACCAAATTGTTATTTTTTGGATTTAGCAAACGATATCCCTTAGATTCGTCACTATATCCAATGAAGATCAAATTTTCTCCTTTATGATCAAATTTCTCTATTTTTTGTGGGAATATGAGAATATGCAATCGAACCAAAAACTTTGAAATGTTGTACCTGAGGTTTCTTTTGGTACCATGCTTCATATGGAGTTTTGTTGGGGACCGCCTTTGTAGGAGAGCGATTCAAGATATAAATTGCGGTGAGAACTGCTTCAGCCCAAAAGGATTTTGGAAGTCCTTTTCCAGTCATCATTCTTAGAGCCATTTCAACTATGGTTCGATTCTTGCGCTCGGCGACTCCATTTTGTTGTGGGCTGTACCGGATTGTGAGTTGCCTTTGGATTCCATTTTCTTTGCAGTACTCCATGAATGTGCTTCCAATAAATTCTTCTCCTCGATCTGTCCGAAGAATTTTTATTTTTCTTCCACTTTGATTCTCCACCAATTTTCTGAATTGCTGAAACCTTGCTACAACATCATATTTCTGCTTTATGATGTATACCCACATCATCCTCGTGTAGTCATCAACAAATAGGAGAAAATACCTATTATTGTTGAGAGATGAAGTTTGCATAGGCCCACAAATATCAACGTGCACCAATTCAAGTGGAGCCTTTGCTCTATATGAGGTCTTTGGGAATGGCAACCGATGCATTTTTCCAAAAATGCACCCTTCACATGGACTATGTTGTTCATCAATGTGAGGAAGACCAAAAACCATATTTTTCTTTTTCAATAAATTCAGCCCCTTGTAATTGAGATGTCCGTACCTAAAATGCCAGAGCTTGTAATCAGCATCGATTGTGCTTTGGAATGCACACTCCTTGGTTGTTGGAAGGCTTAATGAAAAGATCTTGTTTGTAGTCATCTTGATTTTTGCCATGATGAGATTCTTTTTCTTGTCAATAATGGTGCAATGACCATTATTAAAATCGACCTTGTAAGATTTCTGCAGCAATTGTCCGACACTCAATAGATTTTGAGTGAGCTTCGGCACGAAGAAGACATCCTTGATGACATTGGTTTTTCCTTCCTTTGTTTTGACCGCAACTGCTCCTCTTCCAGCGATCTTGTGCCCTTTACCATCTCCAAGTCTTACTTCGGATGAATAAGACTCATCAAGATCTACAAATATGCTTTTATTTCCTGTCATATGGTTGCTACACCCACTATCAACAAACCAAATATTTTCAGCATCTTGTTGAGAATTCAAGAGTAAAATACTTGCTCTTTCTCTGTTTCATCTTGTTTGGTGAAGTTTGCTTCTTTCTTTTCACCTTCTTGTTGATACCAACAATCTCTTTGGGAATGAGTTGCATTTCTACACCTTTCGCACTTGAATCGACAATCACTTGTGATGTGATTATTTTTTCTGCATATGCGGCAGCATTCTTCAGATCTTGTAGCATTGTTGTTTCCACCACGAACCCCTTCTTTGATTGGATCTGAATGATGGATGCTTGAGCTTTGCTGTAGCATTCTTTGTTGGAGCAGCATTGTTGCGATCTTGTTGTGATATTTGGATCTTTCCTTGAAAGGCTTGTTCCAAATTCACATTTGAGAATCTGCTCATCCTCATTCATCCAAGGACAATTTGGATAAATCCTTAGATTCTTCAATTGCGGCAACCACGTGCTCAATCTTCATTGGTAGGCATCTTAGTACCTTCTCGATCACCTTCTTTTCTTCTAGAGATTCTCCATAGCCTCTGGTTTGATTTGCAATAAGAGATACTTTGGAAAGAAAATCTTGCACATTTTCATTTTCTTTCATCATCAAAGTATCGAAATCTCGCCACAAATTTTGTAGCTTGATTGTGATGACTTTCTCATGTCCTCCAAATTGATTCTTCAATACTTGCCAAGCATCTTTCGATGTTTTGGCCGTAGTAATGCACGGAAGAATAGATCGACTCACCCCTTGGTGCATAAAGGACAAGGCTCTTGCATCTTTGGTCTTGTTCACTTTATACTCCTTCTTTTCTTCACTTGATAGATCATTTAGATCTTCTTGAGTTTGTGCTGTAAATCCCTCTTCAACAATATCCCATAGATCATGAGATATGAAGAGTGTTTGCATTAGAACATTCCACTGCTCATAATCTTGTCCGCCAAAAATGGGAACACCTTGCTGCAAATATGCGAATGCTTGTTCAATGCTGGAGCATGCCATCTGAACAGAGCGGATAATTATTTGAAGGCAAGGGTGGCTCTTGATACCAAAAATATGTTGGGTATTTTGTATTGAAGTGATTTGGAGGAACAAAATTGATTTGATATTTTGTGAAATGATTGATTTTCTTGATTGATTACAAATGATAGAACATGGATCCTATTTATAGGATTTACATAGAAATAGATAAAGAGACACTTTGACTTATATTATATACAATGCATGTATTCAACTAGTTCATGTACTTGATGATTCATGAATCTCCATCTTCATGTATCTTCATTGATGTAACTTCCAAGTAGCTTGAAGGTCACTTTTGGATACATATTAACATTTCAACAATCTCAACACCCAATCTCACCATACTTAGAAAACTCACAGCTTTTTGCAGTCACTTATTCCTTCATATAATATTAATAGGCAAAAACTTGTGTTAGGCAGGCCTAAACGGTTTAGGCGGGTTTTATCCCACCCAAATGGGTTCACCCATCCCAAATAGGGTATATTATATGGGTTTGGGCTTGAGTTAATGGATAAAACCCGCCTAAATCTTGGGTTAATGGATAAAACCCGCCTAAATTGTTTAGGTCTGCCTAACCCAAGACCTTCCCATATTAATATAGTTTTGAAGTGTATATATAATATATATTAAAATAAGATAATAAAATAAGATAACTTAGGTTGGAACCGTTGGATTGTTGTTATTGATAGGGATATATACAAGTAAAATTAGATATCGATAGTAAATACGGAGGAGAAAATGAATATTTGTTAAAGGTTGAATTGGGTTGAATTATGAATGTACAACGGCTATTTCCTCTCTTTTTCTATTCTGCTTTCTGGAAGAGAAAATCATTTATTTTGTTATAATATGAATAGATAATAAAAATTGATTATCAAAATTAAGTAGTGTTGGGACTGCAGAATAATAAGGCCACGATAAGAGTCCAATAGGCCTCAAAGGCCTATCGAACATGATCCGGCCCAAGCCAAGGGACAGTTCGACAGCAAGCCACCAGAGGGGAAAAGCAGTTCAACGGGGAGCAAGCCACACCTAGAGTAGATCGACTAGTAGAGAACCGCTCTAATTGAGCTGCTCAACGGTCAATAAGGGTCCAGATAAGGACGTGGCTATTTCGGAAGGAGCGAACGGTATAGGCGTTGCAACGACCCCGAAAAGCTTGGCTAACCACCCAGCGACACACCTCAGAAAAACCCTAGCTCTCTTCCAGGTTCTATAAATAGGCCCTTGTAAGCCGAAAACCGGCATCTAGCTCTCTAGGCAGGCATTATACGAAGATTTTGACTATATTTTGCATTTTCGTAGTTCGCACTCACTTGTAATCCACCTGCTGGGAGCCATCCTCTCCTGTCGGAGGTCTATTTGCCCTGTTCGGCACCAAGGCTAGCTTGTTGGCATCCTCTACGGTTCAATTCTTTTATTTGACCGCCGTTTACGAGTTCTATCACTCGTGGGTGTTCCTTTTATTTAGTTATATTTTTTATCTGGTTCTTAGGGATGTCAAACGGGCCAACACACTGGGTTTCGGGCCAGCCCTATCGGGCTGCAGGTTAATCGGTCCGGGCTAAACGGGCCACAACTTTTGTCGGGTTGAAAATTCTCAACCCTAACCCTATCCCTTCGATTTTCGGGCTGACAAAATTTTGATTTTTTTATTTTTTATTAAGCTTAAATATTTTATTATTTTATTAATAAGATTAATTATATATATCTATATATATATATATAATTATTTTTATAATTTAGTACTAAAATAAAATGTTGTATATTAAGACATTAGATAAATTAAATAATCATATTATTTAATTATATAACTCCAATAATATTGTATTAAATAAATTAATTAAATATACTGATTACAAAAGAATATTGCATGATAAATCATATTGCAATATATATATAATAATTTATTATATATCATAAAATTTTGATGATGTCTCACGATTATCTTAAATAATTTGCCATGACTAAAGTAAACTATAATAAGTATTTATTTAACAAGATATTACAGTTTTACTGATAATTTTATAAGTTTGTGAATCTAAATAACTCTAAAAATTAAATTTATTTAAAATAATAAATAATATTTTAGAAATCAATAGTTTCTTAAATATTTTTTTAAATTATTTATTTAAAATAATATTTCTCAATAGTAAAAATATAGGTATATCATTTGTGTGACATAAAATTTACTTAAACACTTCCATCTAAATATAAAATAAGTCTAGTATAAAGTAGTTGATATTTATTTTTGCAAAATTTAATAATTTAATTTTATTAAAATATTTTGATATTTTTTTTAAAAAAATGGAGTAGCCAGTCGGGCCAACCCGTGGCCTGACGGGTCCAGCCCGTTTAACCCGCTACCCGTTTAGCCCGGTTTTTTATCGGTTAAACCCGTCGGTCCCGGGTTAAATTGACATCCCTACTGGTTCTTAGGGGCCTCGTATCTGTACAAATCAAACCTCAACAAGTAGTATTGATTAATAAAGGCATAATGGAGATAATCAAACCTGATTTTTATTTTTGAGTAGGAATAAAGGTTTCTCAATGAAGAAATATTCAAATATATTTTTGAGTAGGAATAAAGGTTTCTCAACGAAGAAATATTCAAATATACTTTTAACTTATTATACATATTTTTCAAATTCAAACAAACTTTAAATTACATATTTGGCCTTACACATAACAGAAAATTTCGAGGAAAGCAATCTAACTTACTACGTGTGTTGTCGGCGTTGAGTGGAGGCGTCACGTCGCACTTGTACCAACTTGACCAGGTTTTTTTAGGAAACTGGGTCTGGTTTTCTATTCTAAGTTTCTCATCCTAACAATTTTATAGGAGAAATTATTATTTATACCTTACTATATTAGTCAATTATAAAAAGCTCTTTAATATTTTTTCTTCACTTCAATTAAAAATACTTTCAATGAAAAGTACCCTCATATTTTATTTGTCATTGAATTATGGTTAAATATTTGATTCTGTCAATTGAAAACACCCTTCGTCGCTTACGGTGTTAAAATTTTGATGATTCATCATTTAAAAAATAAAAATGTATAATTGATAGTTTTCCCCAATTTTATCAATTTCGAAATTTTGATTTTATTTTAACAAATTTTGAATAGTTTACTAAATTAAATAGTGTATAAGAAATTTATGTTTCTAGAAATAGTGTATAACAAATTAATTATAATATATTTATAATTTACATTTGAGTTTCAATAATAATAGATCGAGTAATGAAAATTAACACGGTCCATCTACGTTTCGAAATTGATATGTTAAAATTTGCGATCAATTTCTCATCAATTCCAAATAAAATATCGAAAGGATCCAAAAGAGCATGCAAGTAAACTAGCATAAACAAATACCATCCAAAAACACTCAAATATTTACAACAATAACACAATCTAATAGCTCTAATCTGGGACGGAACTACATGGGGCCAGCGATCCACGAGATTCTTATGTATGTATTTATTTAAATAAAATTATTAATTATCACGAGATTTTTATGCATGTATTTACTTAAATAAATTTATTAAATATTAATCCTATGAGATTATAATCAAACTTCCACGGCGATCAAAGTCTGAGTGTGTCTTATAGAGTTGATAGTATTTGGCTAAAAAACTTTGTTGTAAAACTCGGCCTGGGCGGCCGAGTACTCGCCGCCTAGGCGCTAGGCGGCCCTGGCCGAGCCAAATAACCCTTACTCGGTGGGCGGTTTTTTTTCGTGGTTGGTAAGTACTCGGTCTGGGTGGGCTCGACGGAGGGAGTACTTGGCTTGGGTGGCGAGAGTACTCGGCCTGGGTGGAGGTTGGGCGGTAATTATAAAAAATATTCTAATTTCTTTCCTTCTTTTTTTACAAAATCACACACTTGTCTGCCTCCTGAAGACCTCAACACTAGATTTCACAAGACCACTCCCTACCCTCATCACGGGCCTGCCAACGCCGCTTTGTCTCGTCTCGCCCCTGTGTTTACTTTTTTTCTTTTCTTACATTAGTCTATAGCAATATAAAGAATGTACGTAAGTTGAAGTTTAAATTACTTATTTGTTTGTTGTGTGCTTGAATGAGAAAAAAAATGATAACCTCAAATATTGAATGTGTCATACATTTATTTAGGATGTTTGGTACATATTGATTATGTTTTATTTTGTAAAAATGCTTGAATATTCGAAAAAAAATAATAAAAATAGTTCGATTATCTAAAACCGCTTGGGCCCCGCCTAGGCAGGCGCTAGGCTCCTCCGACGCCGAGAAACCGCCTAACGAGTTTTAAAAATTGCTCAAAAATATCATCCTATTGATTCCATATTTATAGAGCATACAAGGTAACAAAAATAGAGAGATATACTTAAAGAAAGATACATGCAAATATCTAAGAATATATCTTGAGAAGATATGTAGAAATAGGGGCGGCGCCACCCCAGGGCTGGGGTTGCCTGACCCCACGGCCAAATTTTTTTATTTTGTTTACTCTTATATGTATATTAAGAAAAAATAACTTATGCTGAATGTCCAAGTTATTTTGGTGAACAGCCCCACGATAACAAAGAATAAATAATTATAGATGGAAAATTTAGTTGGGAAAAACAAAGAATTAAAAATTATAGATAGAAAGTTTAGCTGCACAAGCCCAAATTTTATGAAAAAAATAGGGAAATTAAATCAAGAAGTAAACTATTTTAAATAAAAAGCTCTGAAACTGTTTGTTTCCTTTTTCAATTCAATTCAGTAAGAAAATTTCAATTTTAGCAAATATTAATTATTATTGATTGTTTTGTAGTTTTGTTTTAAATTGTATATTGAATAGTAATTATTGATTATTGTAAACTTTATTTATGAATTTATTTATTTTATGAACTTATTTAATTCAATATATAATTCACTATATCAAAATTCTTGGTCATTCTTTAGGAAAAAATATACATTATTGGAAAAAGTCTTTCCTAAATTTCATAAATGTTTCAAATCGAATGTTGTGGCATCAAGAACAAATAATTTGAGCTCTAATGACTATGATAACAATAATGATAGTGGAAAAAGAGTTCACAAAGAGATTGGATTATCAGATGATGATGTTTTTGGCGACTCATAGAGATAAATTAAAGAAATAAAATTTGGCGAAAAACCCTTGTCAATCATATGGGATACAGATCAAACGATTGAATTTAGTAAGTTCTACAGGTCGTCTCAAGATTATTGGTTCAAGAAGACTCGATGGGCCAGTTCGAAAACTGAAATGTTACGATTAAGGTTGAAAATTTTCAACCAAAAAAATCGTGACCCATTTAGCCCACATCAATTAATCCGCAGCCCGATAAGACTAACCCAAAACCCGACGAACTGACCCGTTTAACATCCCTAATATCGACATAGTGAAGTATAGCCCATGAACCTCAAATTCTGCCTCCGCCACCGTGTAGAAAACCCTAATTTTATTCTATCACTGTCCCTAACTCTAATCTTCAGGTTTCAGCCAGGAAGAAGGTCAAATAAGTAAAAATTAACTTAAAAATAGGTATTGTGCATCATATACAAGAAATTCAACCCAAAAATGTCAGAGGTTCAAGATTTTACGGAGACATCTGGATATATAGTTTTGTTGCAAAATTCATTAATCTTTAATTTAGCTAGAGGGACAGGCAACTGAGTGGGAAACAATGAAGAGTCCACATTGGTTGCAAAAATCATTAATCTTTTAGCTAGAGGGACAGCGAACTGAGTGGGAAACAAAAAAGAGTCCAGATTGGTTGCAAAAATCGTTAACTGAGTGAGAAACAATGAAGATCTGTTATCATTAATACTTAATACAACGTTGGATTTAAGTTTGCAGATAAAGTATCTGAGTAATAAATATTATTTTGAGCACTAGATTAAGGTAGAGAGAATGCCGATGTTTTCAGGATTTCCAACATTAAAATTAAAATAAGACGCAATGATTATCCTACCCCCAATTTCTGTCCAAATTCATCCCTGCATTATTTGACCGTTCAATCCATAAAGGGACTTTCATTAATTCAGTAATTGATTTGGACGTATGAATAAACATTAAATCCAATAGTATTTTAGAATACATAATATTTTATGCAGTGAGACGATCATTTCATTTAATTTCTTTATTAAAGATATAATAAGTCAACAAATACATAAGTTTTTAGAAGTTAGAAATTGAACATTGTTTAAATCAGCGGCGGATCAAGAAAATTTT
>JAPKLW010012150.1:0-10380 GCA_026898455.1 Plectranthus barbatus
ATACACTGAAAATGAACTCCCACTAACTCACGTGGGGGTTAGATAAATATGTAGAGGTGCTCCCTATTATTTAGGAACTAAAATAACAACCTATAATACTAATATAAACTATATAATAAATAAGATATAATTAATAGGCATAATATATACGAATCCTAATAAATAGGACCAGTAAAAACGTCATTAAACGGATAAATATAAGTTTCCTAAAAAGTAGGAATTATTTGTAACAAACAGATTCGGAACTTTGACATTGAAAGAGTCAAATGTGTAAGCATATAAGGTTTGACACTAACCCGTAAATGCGAGTAAGTTTGACAACCGTGTGTCAAACTTACATATTCGCATTTTCGTACTTCACAATCTCCCCCTTAAGCTTATCCGACCTGTTTCCATTCCATATGGATCATCCATAACAAAGTAGCATTCATTTGCCATAAAAAATATGGTGCAACCATAATAAAATCAATAAAGGAAATGGATCAACCATAAACAAAAAACGATCTTTGCATAAGCAAAACAAATGATTACAGGGATTGTAATAAACTCCCCCTGAATCATAAAATATCCAGCAACATTAAAAATGTAGCAAAAAGGAAATTGTTTTTAGACACAGAAATTTTTAAATAAACAGCAGCAGGGGTCAGAGGGGGTCAGAGGCAAGCCATCTTCCACCATCTTCCATCTTCAGCACCACGTCTCCCCCTGAATGGAAGCAGGTTGGTAAGCTTACTCCAGATTCTGAAGTAGCTTTAAGGCCTGTTTGAGGAGACTCTTGGCCTGTCTGATCTTGGAAGAGCTAGCATCCACTTCTTCGTCCTCTGAAACGTCACTCGGAGCATAAGGCAAATCTTTGACCCTGGAATCTCCTTTCCTAGTCAGTGATTGCTCGAAGACTTGGGGGATAGGATCAGACTGCAACTCTTCATCCAACGGAGTGACTCCTTGAGACAAAATAAGCGCATGGAGAATGCAAAGATGCGGCAGGTAGGTGGAGTCGGCTTTGGTGACTGCACGGAAGATGTTAGTGAAAACAACTTGGCCAAAGTTGAAGGGAAGACCATAGCCCACCCTGTAGAGGAACTCGGCTTGCTCCTTTGAAAGCACGGAAAGATTCTTGTTTGGCATCCAGTTGTGAACACTGATCTTGAACAGGGCAACATACTTCCATGTCAGAGAAGAGACATGAAGCTTGGTCACCCATGCCTTTGTCTTCCCACCCGTGAGCTCAACAACCATCTCATTATCTGCAAACTTTGACAACCCTTCTATTTTGACAGACTTTAACCCCAGGAAATTGTTTATGGTTTCAGGGTCAAACTTAACAATTTTCCCCCGAACAAACGACTTCCCAAACTTTGGTTTCCCAGTCTGAAAGACCTCATCCTTCAACATATTGGCAAAAAATTCCAAAACCAAAGACGGGCTAAAGGCAGAAAAATCAGTCACAGTTTTAAGAAGGCCCCTTCTCCTAAGCAGAATGTCTAACCCAAACTTAGTAAACATATCAGAATCCATCAGTTTCTCCATTTTGAACTCCCTCTTAGAATATAGCCCCTTAAGTGTTTTAGCATAGCAATGATAATACTTAATAGAGTATGATCGGCTAGCATCGTAATCAGAGTTATCTTCATCAGAGGAGGACTGAGTACCTTTTTCTTTCGGGGAAGTAGGCTCCAGGGACTCAGATTGTTCAGCCTTTGGCCTTTTGGATCGTTTGACCTCAGAGCGTTCAGGAGAGGCAGATTTGGCTGGGCGCTTGGTAGACTTTGACACAGATTTCTTTGGCTTAGGTCTGGGCTTCTTGACAGAAGTAGCTGCATCGGATTTCTTTTTCTTCTTGGCTGGCTGGTCTCCACTGGAATCAGCATGTTCCTCGGACTGCTCGGTGGCTTGCTGGTCTACCTGGAAGTCCTCGTCATCGGATTTGTCTGGATCCCCGGACTCGAACTCTGACACAAAGGTGTCCGACTTTTGGGACTGCTCGGGCAGATCGTTGTCCTTGGTGAAGACGTGAGGAGCGTCAGTCAGACTCCTTTGAAATTTTCGTGGCTTCAATTTCTTCCTGCGGGTTGTGGCATGCTTTTGGTACTTCTTCTTCACTGTTTCCTCGAAAATTCTTTCTGATCTTCGTTCAGGCATCTTTCCCTCAAACTGTTGAACATCATCAGAGATTAACTTGAGATTTCCCGATTGATCGGCATCAATAGGGAATCCTTCTTGGCCCGGCAGTGCGAAGCGGAGTGGAGGCTCATGCATAACCTCAGAAGGGTTCAAACCAACAGGTGTCAGAGGTAAATCCTGGAAAGGTTTGGAGGGCAGAGCTGAGGAATCAGGCTGGAGGAAGGGTTCCTGCAAGATTCGCTCTGTTTCTTCGTCAAACGCCTTGTCTGACTCCTCAATTGATGGCTCGGAAGATGGATTATGGTTTTCAACTTTTGATGGAGAGGAGTGAGTGGTGGCGGTAGGTTCCTTTGCAGGTGGCTCAGAAGGGTGAGAGGTTGATGGTTCGGTGATTAGTGGAGGAGTGGGTTCGGTGGCACAGTTTGGTGGAGTTATTTCAGAGGTGCCCGGCGGTGTGGTGACTGTTTCAGAGATAGGAGTAGGAGTGGTTCCTTCGATGGAGGGTTGAGAGGAGGAGGCTTGAGATGCTTTCTCCATTTGACTCTCAAGTAGGCGTTGAAGGATCTTGGCTCCGTCCGGCGAGGAGAGGGTTTTTGCAAGTAGATCTTGGATGTTTTTGTCGGCCATGGTGAGTTTTTGGGAGAGTTGAGGAGGTTCAGAGAGAGAGAAAGTGGGAGAGTTGTGTGAGACGTGGGAGAGAGAGTGAGAGTTGAACGGTTTGTGGTAGAGGGAGAGCTTTGAGAGGCGTGAGGGAGTGATGTGACAAGGTTGCTGCAAAACACTTAAGTAGGGGGGTATCAATTTTGTAACAAATATGACCATATAATCGAAAATAAAGGGATTCAAATTAAAAACAAATATAATGAGTAACTATCTAAAACAAATTCCTAAAACTTAGGTAAATACCAATTTAAATCGGATTAGGTTAAATAAGGATTTAAAAACCATAAAATTAGTAACAATTTAAAACAAATTTGCAGAATAAAAGATAAGCTCGAAAAGATTCAAATTATGATGACTGCTACCAGGTTTGATACTGAGATGTCAAAGTTACAAAGTGTCGATAAAAAGCAATCTCATTATTCCTTCCACAAAGATTGTGTGTCTAATCACGTCCAATCTTTAGTACTAAATGAGATAAAGAAAAATAGCCCATTTATTTTCCAAATAAACTTTGAATCCACATGGTCAGAGTTCTAATAACGTGATGTCCATAATACTTTCAATTAACTTGAAATTTAAATAGGGCAAAATCAACATGTTTTACAACTTTGAGATCTCACACTTGTATCTCTCAGTTTTATAACATGAAAAAGTATAATCGACAAAGGAACAAACTTTAACATCGCAGTGTCAAAGGTTAGACAGCAGTCATACATAGTCAAATCTTTCAGTAGGAGGGTTACACATCCCTAGAGATTTTCTCAAGTATGAGAATCTCTCAAAGTCAAGAGCTTTAGTAAAAATATCTGCTAATTGTTCTTTCGTTGTCACAAACTTTAAAGCAATTAAACCTTTTTCAACCAAGTCACGAATAAAATGGTGTCTTATGTCAATGTGTTTAGTGCGAGAGTGTTGTACAGGATTTTTAGCAACTTCGATTGCACTAGCATTGTCACACAAGAGAGTCAGAGTTTCAGAGGGCAAACCATAGTCTTCTAGCATTTGTCTCATCCATAAGAGTTGAGTGCATCCACTAGCTTCTGAAATATATTCAGCTTCAGCCGTTGAGAGTGAGATGCAATTTTGCTTCTTGCTAGACCATGACACCAAGTTTGCACCTACAAGAAATCCACTTCCACTTGTGCTCTTCCTGTCATCCACATGACCTGCCCAGTCCGCATCACTATACCCTGTAATGTCAGTGCCAGACAGTTTTGTATACCATATACCCAAATTAGGAGTGCCAGAGATATGTCTAATTATCCATTTAACAGCTTTTAAGTGTGACTCCTTGGGGTCAGACTGGTACCTTGCACATACACCTACACTGAATAAAATATCAGGACGACTGGCAGAGAGATATAAGAGACTTCCAATCATGCTACGATAAAGAGTAGGATCGACTTTGACACCTGAATTGTCTCTACATAGTTTATCACTACTACCAATAGGAGTTTTCATGTGTTTAGCACTCTCAAGTCCAAATCTCTTAACTAAACCTAATGCATATTTTGACTGAGAAATAAATACACCATCCTTACGTTGCATAATTTGTAAACCTAAAAAATAATTTAATTCACCTACCATACTCATCTAAAAAGTGTTAGACATACTGGTGACAAACTCATCTACCAGTTTGACATCTGAAGCACCAAAAACTATGTCATCCACGTAAATTTGTGCTATAATGAAATCGTTTTCTAAATGTTTGACAAAAAGGGTTTTGTCGGCATTACCTCTTACAAAGTTTAACTCCAATAAGAAATCAATTAGACGGGCATACCATGCACGAGGAGCTTGCTTCAAACCGTATAGGGCCTTTTTAAGTCTATAAACATGATCCGGTTTTGACACGTCTTCGAACCCCTTAGGTTGTTCAACATAAGCTTCCTCTTCAAGTATCCCGTTCAAAAATGCACTTTTGACATTCATTTGATAAAGTGAAAAATCTGCAGCACAAGCAATAGAAATCAAACGAGAAAGAAAAATCAAAGAAGTATGTATGTCATTACTGCAAAAAGGCTTGACGTGTCCTGCCTTGTTGCAGTAATGACATACATACTTCTTTGATTTTTCTTTCTCGTTTGACATTCTGGTGTCAGACTCCCCCTTTGTGAATTTGATTAGGTTCTGGGAGTCACAAAAACTAGAACTCGGAGTAGATTGATCCACGTATCCTAGTCCACTTCCATAAGAGGTTTTGGTGGCAAGAATTTCATCTAGAGTGTCGCATCCATGATTGATTTTGTCAAAGACAGAGTCAGCTTCCTTCAGCTTCTCTTTGAGATGGTTGACTTCTTTGTTCCTTCTAGTGAGAAGGACTTCTAATCTCATGAGCTGTCTCCTAATGGACTGATTCTCCTCTTTTAGTCTTTCAATCTCCTATCCTTGTTCTTCACATCGTCTGTCCACAATGTTAAAAAGATCACTCACTTTCTCCATTTCTTCTGGAGAAGAGACAAAATTTCCTTCTTCCTCATTGCTTTGACCTGAAACATACTCAGACATTGACACGTCAGAGTTAGATGCATTATGTCGGATGCTTGTGTCACCACATGGCACAATAGAGAGATCTCTTGCATCTTCTTCCTCCTCAGGCTCGTCAGTGTTGTCTACCTCCATCAAATCATCTTCATTGAGCTCCTCAATCCTAACATATAACACAACCTGCTCATCCTCATCCTCATCAGTGTCAGAGTCTTCACTCAGGGTGGTGTTAAAGTTTAACTTCTTTCTTCTTAGAACAGTAGGGCATTCGTTAGCAAAATGACCTATTCCAGAACACCCATGATACTTGACATTATCAAAAGTAGAACTTTCGGAAAAAGGATTAATACCATTTTTGGCATATTTATCACTCTTACGTGAGGATGTGGTTGAGTTACTTGAGACGCTCGAAGGCACGGATGTTGTATGTAATATCCCGAATTTAATTAAGCTAATTAAATGCTTAATTAAAAAAAATAAACATATGGTTATATTATATTATTTTAGAAACGAGAAATGACACCCGAAGTAAAACGAGGGTCAGTTTCTAACATGCAATATACCAAAGAGTTCGTTTCGAGAAAACCTAAGTGACCGTGTAGTCACATTTCCTAAAAGAAAAGCAAGTGCATCGAATTATTATTTAAGGATAATAATATCGCATTTAAATTCACAACTTGCACTCGGGAGATTCATTTCTTAAACCGAGCTAGGGAATGCTTGGGATTAAAATATGGAAGGTTACGAAATGATCAGAATAATTTTCTGAGACCCGCTTGGTGTTTAGTTAATTATTGAATTTTGAGAAATTGGACGATATTTATATCTCCAAAAATTTAGAAAATAATATGAACGAGACGGGTTAACTAATTGGAGCATTTTTGTATAATTGCATTTTTAATTATGAAAAATGTAATTCAAATAGATAATCCGATAAGTTGAATTAAAGAAGGAAATTATACACGAATTGAGGTGGTGGGAAGAAATTCTTCAAGAGGAAGAAACTTCCACGTATGATGGACGTGGTCAATTGGTGATTGCACATTTTGGGGTGGTGCAAATTGATTAGGCGGTGGATTTTTGGTGTGTGATATTAAACAAAAGAATTGAGTGAGGAATTTATTATTTCCCATTTCTGGAAACACACACGCACCCCACCATCGCCGTACCACTTCCATCGCAGCACCATCTTCTTCAACTTTTTCCGGCCACTGCAGTCTACCGCCGGCAAAGCCATCACCATCTGCGTGTAGTACGCACTGCATGGAGTTCGTGAAGCTTGAGAATGACTAAATCCATTGAGAAACGAAGAAGTTATTCGCGTGCGAAGTCGGCCGCCTGTAAGTCGATAAATTACGGTATAGGTTAAGAACTAGTATCAAACGATGTTGGATCGTCGATTTAACTTCATAATTGTGTTCCTGGTAATTTAACGAATATTTTGGTGTAGAAATTTCACCACCCCGTCGTCGGAAAAGCGAGAACCGCCGCCAAACTCCATTATTTCCGGTGAGTTTCTCTCCAAGCTTTTTCCAGCAAATTCTTCAATTTTTGTTCGGTTTGAGCATGTCATTAGAGATCTTGAATGTTGTTGAGCATGTTTGGTTGTGTGGGGAAGGTCGGAGTCGCCGGGGCAGAGCCGGCAGAGCTCGCGCGAGCTGCCGCTGTTTTGCTTGAACTGCTGCTGCTTCGTGCGAACCGCTGCTGCTTCTCCTTCGACGTCGATCGACGTGGCTGACTCGATCGACGAATTCGGCGACAGTCAAAGCGGCCGGAGATGGTCGTCGTGGCCGCGTCCGGCGAGACGCGCAGGGCCTGCACATTTTTTCTCTCATTCTCTGTATACGTATATATATGTGTAATTATCATTATTATATTATTATTATCAATATATTATTATTATCGTTATATATTATTATTATATTATAATATTATTATTATCGTTTTATATTATTATTATCGTTATATTATTATTATTATTTTGTGAAAATTTATTTAATTATTTAATTATTTAAGTATTGTGTTTTGTCATTAACTCATTCAATTTTTATGGACTTCATTCAATTATTTGATTGATTATATCAATTAGATTTAATGATATTTCAAACATTTTTTTTTTAATATTGTGAATTACGTGATCAAGTTGGATTTAAAATGGAGCGATAAATCATTTTGGATTGATTTATACATTGTTGATTATAAGTTTAGCTGTTTAATATATAAACGTGCTTTGAATGAGTTAATTTGTTAACCGTGGATTGGTTAACATGTATAATGGTGTTTGATTGAGTTACATGCATGCTTCGATGTATGAAGATGCATGTTAGGTTGTTGGGTATTATCAGTCTAGTCAGTCAGTCGTAGAACCTGAATGTCGCATACCTAAGGCGCTGATTGTTCAAACTCTAGTTGATCCATCTAATTGGTTATTTCTTCTGTATTGATAATTGAAGGAGATACGAGTTGATCAGATCAAAGCTTCTACATCTACGTGCTAAACATTTGTAAGATTTAAAGGTGGGGACTATTTTCTGTAAAAAGTAAATGTCTTCCGAGCTGTGAGCTCAATTTTCTAAAAGCATGAAAATTCTTGTTTTGAAATTGATTGTCTATGCCAAAATGTTTTGTGTCATCATATCTGTACCTCTGGTTGATTACAGTCACCAGAGAGATTTGTTTAATGAGAACAGAACCAGGTATGATTGAAATACCTGAGCCAAGTCTCATTAACTTTAGGGATATTAAGATCCCTCATGTTCGCGAACTATTATGATATATATTGTGGTCACTCAGCAGGAGAGCTGATACCTTTGGGGAAATAAGGTGAGGCCTGTGTTGCCTTTAAAAACGATCGTTGTCTCAATGTTGTGTTCTGAGATATTGTGCACAAATTGATGACAGTGGGTAGAGTGGTTCGCCCATTCCTAGCTGTTCATCGTGACTCGGAAGTGGGCCAGCATCCAGTCACACTATCGTAAACAGATATGATGCATGTTGAGTGAATCTGCCTGCAGGCAATGTGATGAAAATATTTTGGATAAGCACGACAAATATTTTCTTAAAATCCCGTGGCTTATCTGTGTGTGGCATAGCTTTCATATGTATAAATGTATGTTTTCGGGCATTGTCTCCACTGGGTACGTATGTACTCAGCCCCTGGTATTATTTCTAAAATGCACAGGTTTGCTGCGAGGATGGGAATGCGGAGGTGTAAAGATGAAGAAGTTACAGAATGAGAGTTGATCCTGAGATATGCATCTTCATATGCATATCTCCGCTGCGTAAATCTCCGTTGCTTGAACCTCTGATATTTGTTCCTTCCCTGTATTTGTAATCTGTTGAGAACCCATTTCTATAATTGATTTTGTGTTGCACAAGGAGTCAGTCCCTCGTGATAACTCCATTAATTGTGAATGATTATTTGGGCTTTTGGTTGTGTTATGTTCATTTGAACCTTATATATTATTGATAAACAAGTCTTCCGTTGTTAAAACATCCATCCCACCTGTGACGCTACCTGAAGTTTCGGGACGACGAGTCGGGGACGTTACATTGTAGTCTTGAATCTATTTGAGCTGGATTCACCTTTTCGTTTCTTCATAGATCTCATAAATTTGTTGAACTTCTTCGTCAGGAGAACTAGATTCGGTTGTTCCTCATCCAGCAATTCATCGTCTGACACCTCGAGGTCAAACTTTAATGAACTTGGCATTTTTTCGGCTGTTTCTTTTCCAGCACGAAGAGCAATGCTTTTACCCCTGTAGACCTGTTTTTGTTCATTCAAATTCATTTCAAAAGTAATGAGAATGCTTACCAATTCACCAATCTCCAGCTTTTCCAAATCTCTAGCCTCTTCAATGGCAGAAATCTTGTGATTGAATCTTTCAGGTAGAGTCCTAAGCATCTTGTTAACAAGTCTTTCATTGCTAATTGGTTCTTCAAGTGCGAGAGCTTCATTTGCCATGGTCACCATCTTCTCAAAGTACTCGGTGATGTTCTCATCCTCAGCCATACGGAGATTCACAAATTTGGTAGTAAGAAGTCTCATTTTGGTCTTACGCACACTTGCTGACCCCTCACACTTGGCTTGAAGGATAAGCCAGGCTTCTTTTGCTTCTAAGCAACTTGAAATTAACCTAGCACAACCAATATCAACAGACATAAAAATTGCATTAAGAGCTTTAGCATTGCAGTTTCACAATATTCGTTCCTCATTTGTCCATTTTCCTTCTTCTTTTGGAATCATGACAGTCTTCATTGCATCTTCAGGATCTGGAATTTCTTCCTTCGGGGATGTCCATCCTTCCAGCAACGCAGCCCAAGCTCTTTCATCAACAGCTTTGATGTAAATTCGCATACGGGTTTTCCACATGTTGTAGTTGATTCCATTACTATCCAACACGGGAGGACGGGCTGGCATACTAGACATATCCATCGTGAAAAACTGCACTCAGGAAAGAAACTACTTAGTCCGTCAAGTAGAGGCTCAGGACGCCAATTGATATAATTTAGTGCCCGAGTTTAACACAATGGTGTCAAAGATAGTAAAACACAAAGATTTGACATACGCAAAACAGGGTATTTTAACACACGCGGAAGCTAAAGAGTTTGACACAACGGAATGAATTGTTCGAAGGTTTATAAATTATAAACCCTCGAGAGCCTCACGGCAAAATAGTTTTCGCTTATTCAAAACAAGGTTTTTACAAGTGAAGAACAAAATACTAAACAAGATAGAAATTTTCCTAAGTTCACTCCTTAGTAAAATTCCTACGAAAAGCAATCAAACACAAGAAACACACGATACAACCCAAATGCTCCTCCACCGTAGGATTCACTCTCCGGAGATGGATTCCACACCTCGATTGCAGACTTCGTGCGCTTGAAGAATGATTGAGGAAAGACGATTCAGCCTAGAGCTCGTATGTATATGTGTTTCACCTCTGATCCGCACCTTCTCTAGTCTTCCTCGTCTCGAATATATAGAACTTGGAGCACACGAGCACTTCTCCCACTACTTGGTAATGGATCGTGTCTTCTTCCACGTCTTTACCTGTTCATACACTGAAAATGAACTCCCACTAACTCACGTGGGGGTTAGATAAA
>JAPKLW010012151.1:0-10379 GCA_026898455.1 Plectranthus barbatus
TTTGTGGATAATTATTCTGTGAAGGTGAAGACTTTGATGGAATTCTTCTTTTCCATTGAACATCAGTTTAATGCAAGATTGCTATTTCAGGTTTAATCTTTTCATGATTTCTTTTATTATGAATATGTTGAACTAAACTCTCAATCAGATTCTAGGGTTAAAAGTTTATCTTGAATATATGTTCTGAATTTATTCATTCGAATGCCTTTTCTTGATTGATTTGTGGAATCCTGTGCTTTAATTCAACCTGGTTTTGTTGGCCACTTAATTAGGTTATTAGTTAATTAATTTGAGACTCAAAAGGTGAAAATTGATTAACAGGAAAAGGATTTCTCAATATAATTTGGTATTCTTGTCTCAAAAGGAAAGAATTAGATTATAGAAAAAATATCTGTTGTTTTATGGAGTTATTGATTATTTCTTGAGACCGAAAGGGTAAAGGATTTCAATAATCTACTTTGTAAATTGTCTTTAAACGAAGTTTGCAATATTTTTCTGATTTCCATCTTTCAAGGAATTAAATTGGCATTTGAAGAATTTATTCTACATGTTAGTAAAGATAATATTAAAATCCCTAGAATCTGAACTCTTGCATTTATCTGAACAAAGCCCTAAAAGAAACTCGCTCAGTTATAAAAGTTTTTCTTAATAACTGTTTCCAAAATTATTTCTGAATTTATGATTCAAAAACCTTTTCAAAATTTTATTACCACAAACAATCTTCTGAGAAACAATAATTCAGTACTCAAGATATTCGTTACTTCATTCCTCGAGGGATCGATAATTATATTTGTCGCTGTATTGTTAGCTATGCTAAGTCGCTAATAATTTTAGCGATCAGTGTGCTCGAGATCTTATCTTATTATCCTATTCTCGGAAATGAACGCATTTCCACCTTGGATGAAGGACTAGAGGTACAACATTATAATCTTTACCAACACAAAATTAATTAGCAATATTTAGGGAAATTGATCAACACCACAAGACAAAGACAAAACAGAAAAGAAAATGTAAATGAAACACTACTAGAAGACACCATTCATATATAAGAACACAACTACTAGTTCTAATTCTGATCCCCTTTGAGAAACTTGAGCCTTCTCCAATGAACACACGCAAATACGTAGAGCTTGTCCCACATGCACTCTAACCAACCATAATAGGCTTCTCTCCATGACTTCTTCAATGCCATTGCACTGCATGCAATCGACACTCCTATGGCGAATCCCGATGACAAGAATACATAAAACCACTCTATTTCTGATCTTTCATCTCCATCTTCATGTCCACGCCGAGGAAATTCATCACCATCACGACCACAACTGCTCGTCATTGGAGGGCCACACAGATTATTTCCCATGAAGAGCGAAGCATTGAAGCCCTGAATTTGTGTGCCTTCTGGTATTTTTCCTGTCAAATTGTTGTATGACAAGTCCAAATAACTCAGAGAAGATATGAGAGTGATACTATTGGGAATTGGACCGGACAGAAAATTTCTCGAGACATCAAGTGACTCCAATTGCTTCATGTCTCCAATCCTGTCGGGGATGGAACTTGTGAAGTGATTTTGAGACAAGTTCAATGTTCTCAATTCGACTAAACTTGTCAACTCCTCTGGGATCTCTCCAGACAAATTGTTCGTCGAGAGATCAATACTCGTCACCAGAAAAAGAATGGTGTCGTATTGGAATTCTCGACCTTTTGTTGTTATTGATGCATCATCTGGAGACGTATACATTATTGAATATATAGGTAAACTATCCAAACTCTGTTTTGAAGATATTGCAGTAAAATTATTAGCACAGCTTGGTATTGTGCCCGAAAGATTGTTGTATGAGAGATCCAAAATTTGAAGAGAGTTGAGATGGCAAATCTTGGGAGAAATCTCGCCGCTCAATTTATTCGAGCTTAAGATAAGAAACTTCAACTTGGACACGCTTGTCCCTAACCATACTGGAATGTTTCCATCCAGATCATTATGAGAAAGGTCCATTTTCAACAATTCAGTGCAGTTTTGCATCGATAATGGAATTTGGCCTGAAAACTTGTTTCCATAAAGATTCAAGGACATCAAGCTTACTAGATAACCAAAAGTGGTTGGAATGCTTCCAAACATCATGTTATTACCTAAATTCAAATATGTCAGCGATGGCCATTGCATCGAACAATCTGGCAACTTTCCACCCAACTGATTTCCTCTCAAATGAAGAACCTCCAAAGAATAGGTCCCATTACAGAGAAAGTGAGACAAGCCTCCTGAAAATGAGTTATCCGACAAGTCCAGGGCCATGATTTCGTCTGTTATTTGAGGTAGTGAGCCACTCAACTGGTTGGAACTCAAAAACAAATATTGAACTCCAGCTGGAATGCGAGGAATCTTTCCCTGGATTTTGTTATGCGATAAATTTAAATAATCAGTTGAAACATTGAAAATCCAGATAGGAATTTGACCTGAGATTCCGGTATTTGATACATCAAGTGACACAAGGTACTCCTGTGTATGAAGCCATGATAGACCTTGATCAAATCTCGTCGACAGGTTCCAATCCCTTAGTTCAAGAATCCAAAGTTGGAAAGGTGGAATCCAATTGACACCCATTTTCAAACTCAACCGATTTCTGGAAGCATAAAATACCTTTAACTTCGTGAGATTGGCAAAGTGGCCTTCGGACACTACCCCTTCAAGCAAATTACCTTCAATGGAAAAATATTTTAAATTCTAAAGTTGACCAAAACTCTCTGGGAGATTTCCACTGAGTTTGTTTCCATCCAAATATAATTCTTCCAAAGATGCTAGCTTTCCGAGGCGGGTCGGAATTGCAGCAGAAAATGAGTTTCCACTGAGATGATGAAATCGAAGACTCTTTAACTCTGCAAATTCAAGCGGTAGTTCCCCTGCAAGCCTATTATAACTTAAATCCACGAACTCAAGGTCTGTGCATAAGAATAGCCAACCTGGAATGCTGGAACTGAGTTCATTGTCTTCAAGATAAATATACTGGAGTTTGGTGATATTGCTAATGCTTGGTATAGGTCCTACCAAATTGCTAGAACTAATATCAAGACAAAGAAGATTGCTGAATTGAAAGATCCAAGTCGGGACGGGTGAGGATGTGTTGTTGAGGTTATTGTAAGAGAGATCAAGGAATTGTAGAGAAGTGGCATTCACATAATTCATAGAGGCTACAAATTGAAGCTCACAGTCTTGGAAATGAAGCTCTAGCAAAGAAGGAAGGGCGTTGATCGCCTGTGGCCAGTCGGTTGCGTTACTCAAATCTGCCCCATCCATGTTGAGATACTCCAATTTCGAAAGCCCCGATAACCATTCAAGCCTGTCAGCAGCTACGCCGTCTGGAAAATCCATCTCCAAATCCAGAGAGCGTAAATTTGAGAGATTTCCAAGAGTATGAGGGATCTTCCCATGAAACCCAGCTGAATATAAATCTAAGTACTCGAGATTTGTGAACGACCCAAAGAAGGAAGGAATCGTTTGCACAAAGCTATTTGAAGAGAGATCGAGGTACCTTAGACGTGTGAGGTTGAGCAAAGATGAACTGATATTACCTTCCAAATATCCGCCACGAAGATGGAGTTCGTATACATGGCCAGTGAGGTTGCTGCAGATTACACCTTTCCATTTGCAGCAATTAACTTCACTATCCCATGAACTCAGTAGATGGTGGGGATCAGTTAAAGATTGTTTGAAATTTAAAAGAGACTGCTTTTCAATTTGTGGACAGAAAATGGTGTTATTTCCTACGCAATGGCTCAATTCGATGGAGAAAAGGAGAACCAAAAATAGGAGAGCAGTGGATTGATTAAAGGCAGCCATCAGAATATGATAACAGTATTGAGAATTATCAAATATTTATAGTTGGAGTTTTATTAATTAGCATGTTCATCCACTTATGAGAACAAATATATGGTCAACATTAATTAGTGCTTTTCTTCCACTTGTATTATCAAAAGCAAGTTGTGTGCCAAAATAATAATGACATCCAATAGTATTTGCTTAACTAGTGCTGATCATTAATTTTCATTTTGGATGTATAGTAATGGTTTAAATTAATTGTGCAAGTACGTACTGTACTAGCGCTGATTCCACCCAATTAGCATGCATAATAATCTCAGTATTACAATTCAGATAGATCAAATCAATGTATAGTTGCAATTTATAAATGCAGAGTTTTGTTCATAAATATTCATTAGAATTTATTATATTATAATTAATTTGTATTTTACAATAAACTATCGGCTAAAATAAAATCAGAAACTTGTGATCAATTTCAACAAAACTAATACTCATTATTGGATCAACTATTTTTTCCTCTCTGATAAATTATTGTCCGACAGCGTCAATAAATGCCTGGAAAATACATAATCAAATAATAATGAAAAGTCTTGGCTCGATTAACTTTTGGTAGAACGTAGCAGATGGCGTCCATGTTGTAATAAATGAATGGTAGCTGAACACCTTCTTTTCAACATCATTATTATTTAGGGCCCAAGAAAAATACTTTGAATTCTTTCTGGTCCCCAATATGGAAATTTCAGCCCCTCAATCTTGTTTTAATATTACTTCCGACAAGACACTAATGAAGAAAACTACTCCTATCTTGGTTTGGGAGCCCTTTTTTCCACCTTAACAAAATGTTGTGCAAGCATTATGTAGTTTTACAATCCAACTCTTTTTTCCTTAAGGATGACGCTAAATGGTCAGATTCTGGACATCCAGAATGTATTAAATAATATATTTAATTAAAAATGAATTGCAAGAAGTACTATAATACCCTTGATTAGTAATAAAATTATTTCACACTTAAGAGTATTAAATGAGTTATGACTCTTGGTCTTGCTCTTGCCACTGCCAAAAACGATGTACGGAAAATTTATATCCTTCCGCTCAATTACAGCCGTAAAATTATATATGTTTGTAGTTATATTTAAAAAATAAATTTAATATGTTAAATTATACAACAAAAATAGATTATCATTGCAAAATAAATACCAAGATTGCATCTTACATGCCAAATTACAAAATACCAAATCTACAATTTCATAAGCTATTGTTTTTCATTGTGATAGCATTATGGTCCAACCTTTATGGATTTGTGATTCAAAAGTTAGAAGTTATGACGTTGGGTTAAATAATTTGAGTTTCGACTCTAAAAATAAAATCAGTTAATATTGAGATATCATGTTAAATATAGCTTATAATATTCACTATAATTTTTTTAATTTATAATATTGTACTCTCTTATGATGTTGTAACTGATCAACATTTGACTATTTAACTTTATATCATAATATATAGCTAGGGAGTGGATCTCATACTAAAAGTTAATTTGTGCTAAATAGGAATGATTCTAGACTATTCATCTAAAAAAATCAATGGTTGAGATTAATTTTTTTTCCTTAATTTCATGTTTAATTATTTTATAAATCATGTTTAATGCAATTAAGCACGATTTATAAGATAATTAACCACGAACGAGAATTATGGTTAATTTTTCAATCTTTGATGCTTCAATCTCAATCATTGATGCTATCAATCCAATGGTTGAGTTTCATTTCTATTTAACACAAACTTTAATTTTAACATATGATCACAACTCTATCTAACTAAATATGTTCATTCACATCTCAATAATATCATGTGTGCGGTATTATTTCAATTTATACTATAACTAGACTGATATCGCGTGATGCTCTATAATAATGTATGAAGTTTTATATTATAATATAAAGATATAATTAATAAAATTATATATTCTTAATATCTTTTACAAATAAATTAAATAATTTTCATTAAAATTATTTATTAGTATATTATAGCATTCATTCATGAGACTTGAGTTTCCAACTCAAGTTAATCATTCTGTGCTACGTGGTCCAAAGCACGAGGCTAAGCTCAAAGCTTAAGCTACACCTTGGAGAATATTACTTTTCTAAGTAATATTCATAGCAATCAGTGTTCTACTCTGAGCACTGATTCTCACGGGCGTCTTGCCACCAAACTCGGTTATGGGAAGAACAAGTAAGCATCCAACCTACCGGGAAGAAGGCTGTGGGGTGTGTCTTCACTTCACCCTGAAGACTAAGTCAGCAAGGAGTTCATAGGGGAGTGACGACAGCAAACCGAAGACGGATTGCCGACTGGTTCTTCATAGATCGTAAGGAGACTTGTAACCAAACTTAGTAGATTGTCGATTAATTTTGGAAGAGTGGACGTAGGATTTTTAAGTTCGAACCACTATAATATCCTGTGCTGTTTATTTGCTTTATTTAAGTGTCAGCATCTTAGTTTTTCTTTACTTACTTTGAATGTTGGCCCCAGGAATAATTTCACACTCAATGGGATAAATACAACTAGCAGGAGAAATAAACAAAATGGAGGACAAGAAAAGAGAGACGAAATCTAAGTTTTATTTGAGAGGAAACTAAGCTCTCACTAAACTCTCTCAATTTGTTTTTGTTGTGGTGCTTCTAAACTTACAAACACTCATGCCTTTTTATAGGCAAATTTTAGCCACATTTTTCAAACTACCACCACATATTTCAAACTACCACCACATTTTTCAAACTCCATTTTCCATACTACCACCACATTTTTCAAACTCCATTTTTTATGTTCACACAATTAAAGGAGTAATTTCCTACAATCTCCCCCTTACTCCTTAATTGGTTCGAGATCACGGACACCGAGAAGGTGTCGCATAGTTCCTAGCTTCACTGCTGGCAACGCCTTCGTGAGTGCATCGGCTCGCTGTTCATCAGTTCGAACAAACTCCACCTCAATCTGACCTCCTTCGACACACTCTCGAATGAAGTGATACTTTGTGTCGATGTGCTTGCTTCGACCATGGAAGACTGGATTCTTCATGAGCGCAAGTGCAGATTTGTTGTCGACGAAGAGCTTCACTGTCTTCGGTTTCGAACCACTTAGTTCGAACAACAACGCTTTCAGCCAAAGAGCTTGACATGCTGCCGCTGCTGCTGCCATGAACTCTGCTTTGCACGAGGAAAGGGCCACTGTTTTCTGTTTCTGTGAGTTCCACGAAACAAGTGAATCATTGATGTAGAACACCATTCCCCCTGTGCTCTTTCGATCATCTAAGTCTCCTGCAAGATCACTGTCAGAGTAACCCACTATTTCTTCATCTCCACTTCCTCTTCGAAACACTAAGCCGAGCTGCATAGTGCCTCGAAGGTACCGAAGTACTTGCTTTATTGCCTTCTGATGTATCTCGGTTGGCCTCTCCATGAATCTACTGGCAACTCCAACAGCATAAGAAAGATCTGGCCTTGTATGAAGGAGATAACGTAGACAACCGATCACTCTTCGATATTCAGTGTCATCAATCAGCTGTCCTTCGGGATCTTTGTGGAGTTGAGCCCTCGGCTCCATTGGTATCTTTGTTGAATTACAATCAAGCATCCCAAACTGGGATAACACCTTCTTTGCATATGCTGCTTGCTTGATCGAGATACCTCCCTCGAACTGAGATACTTCGATTCCGAGGTAATATGAGAGTAATCCGAGATCACTCATCTCGAACTCTCCCATCGTTTGCTTCTTGAAGACTCCGACTGCCTTTGGATCTTCACCTGTCACTATCAAATCATCTACATAAACACCAACAATAATTCTGGTGTTAGTATTACCTCTCGTGTACACAGCTTGTTCCTGTGAACACCTCACAAAGCCCATCTGCTTCAGACTTTTGTCCAACTTCAAATTCCAAGCTCGAGGTGCTTGACGAAGGCCGTATAGTGCCTTCTTCAACTTTAACACCATGTGTTCCTTCCCTGTGACTTTAAACCCTTCTGGTTGAGTTACGTACACCTCCTCCTCGAGCTCCCCATTCAGAAAGGCTGACTTGACATCGAGATGATGTACTTGCCATCCTCGTTTTGCTGCCAAAGCTAGGATGACTCGAATAGTGTCCATTCGAGCGACTGGTGCGAATACTTCATCGAAGTCAATTCCCTGTCGCTGCACATATCCCTTTGCCACCAAACGAGCTTTGTGCTGGATCACTTCTCCTTCTGAGTTTTTCTTGAGCTTGAAGACCCATTTGAGCCCTATCGCCTTGTGTCCGACCGGCAATGGGACGAGAGACCACGTCCTATTCTTTTCAATGGCTTGGATTTCTTTAGCCATAGCCTCCTCCCATTCTGGTTGTCTGGCCGCTTCATTGTAGCAAGACGGCTCCTCCGTCTCTGCTAACATCAGCTCTTCGTCGAACTCTAGAGTCCTCCGAGGTGCTTCTTTTAAGATATCTGACATATTTTTGTAACGAACTGGCCCTTCGTTACTAAAAATCGGTCCACCTGACCATGGTGTGGGCAATCTCCCTTCAACACCTTCAGAGATTGATTCGACCTGAGGAGTGGTCGAATCAACCAGTTCGCCTGTGTCCGTTGAGTAGCCTACGACTGGTGTCAAACTGACTCCACCTTCCTCGTAGCTTGGAACCTCTTCGAATACTTCGAGGGGTTGGTCAACTCCATCTTCAGACCAGTTCCATTTCACGCCTTCCTCAAAAACAACATCACGACTAACATGTATTCTCCCACAATCTGGATCAAGTAAGCGATGCGCCTTACTTCCTTCTTCGATGCCCAAGTATACGTAGGACATACTTCGATCATCGAGCTTCTTCAGGTATGGTGTAGTCACCTTTGCGTGCGCTGTGCAACCAAACACACGAAGGTGTGCCAGATGGGGCTTTTTTTCTGTCCACATTTCGAATGGCGTACGATTTTTGTTTTCTTTAGTTGGCAGTCGATTGAGAAGATAAACTGAATGGCGAACCGCCTCCCCCCAATACTTACTCGGCACACTCATGTTTTTGAGAAGTGAGCGAGCCATCGCCATCACCGTTCGATTACGCCTTTCCACCACACCATTCTATTGTGGAGAGTATGGTGCGGTGAGATGCCGTTCGATCCCTGCTTGCTCGCACACCTTTGCAAGCTCGTCCGAGAGAAATTCACCACCTCTGTCAGATCTGACCACTTTAATACGATGACCACTCGAATTTTCGGCTAACTGCTTGGTCTTTTGAAATGCGGCACACGCCTCGTCCTTCGATTTCATCACATGCAACCACATCCAACGGGAATAGTCATCAACTATTAGCATGAAATAGCGGTTACCTCCTGGAGTGATTGGTGTGATCGGACCACACAAATCTATGTGTAGTAGTTCGAGCGGCTTCTTTGCGCGGAACTTCGCCTCCGCTGCGTACGAATGTCTTATTTGCTTTGCCACTAAACAGGTTCTGCAAAGCTGCTTCGGTTGAGAAGTCAATGGAACCCCTGCTGCCATTTCCTTCTCCGCGAGAGCCTTTATGTCCCGAAAATTTACATGACCAAGATTAGAGTAATTTACAGACATAGCAGTGAGACGACCCGCATATTGATCAAGGGACTCACTGTCACTCATTCTCACAGAATCAAACTCACTCTTGAGTGTTTGTAACCGTGCATTCTTTACTCTTTCTGCCCCGACGAATCTCGTCTTGAGACTGTCCCAAACTTCCTTCGTTGTCTTCTTCTTGGCCACTTGCATAAGGAGGTCCTCCGGAAGCGCTTGGAATAAGTGCGACCTCGCCTTCTTGTCAAGCCGCGCGTCAACTGCTGCACCTTCTGCTGGCTCAACTGCTTCCCACACTCCTTGATCCTCCATCATTGCCTGCACACGAATCACCCAACTGGTGTAGTTCGTATGTGTCAACTGCGGGTAGTGAAACGAGCTGCTCACTTGTTGTGCCCGCGAGGTTTCTGCTGCTGTTACCAAAGCCATATTATCCCACCGTATGATTTTAGGCATAAACCGGTGCTCTAGTACTGCCAAACAAAATTTTGGTGAATAGTACTTATCGAACTGCTAACACTATTCAGGCATGAATAGTACTAAGCGAACTGCTGACACTATTCTGGCGTGAATAGTACTAAGCGAACTCTTAAAGGATGGAAATTAGTCTAACTTATTTTCTGATGTGTAGGATCCACTTTAGTGGCAAACACAGAGCATACGATAAGTAGATAATAAACACCCTAACTGAGCTCTGTTACCACTTGTTGGCCCCAGGAATAATTTCACACTCAATGGGATAAATACAACTAGCAGGAGAAATAAACAAAATGGAGGACAAGAAAAGAGAGACGAAATCTAAGTTTTATTTGAGAGGAAACTAAGCTCTCACTAAACTCTCTCAATTTGTTTTTGTTGTGGTGCTTCAAAACTTACAAACACTCATGCCTTTTTATAGGCAAATTTTAGCCACATTTTTCAAACTACCACCACATATTTCAAACTCCATTTTTCAAACTACCACCACATTTTTCAAACTCCATTTTCCATACTACCA
>JAPKLW010012152.1:0-10379 GCA_026898455.1 Plectranthus barbatus
GAGGTCCATCCGCCTGCGCAACTGGTTGCTCTCATTGATGCCAGGATGGACCAGCGCTTTTCTTCCTACCGAGCAGAGATGGCGCAACAAATGGAGGCTTTCACCTCTGGGGTGAACTCCTTTTTGGCGCGGATCCAAGAGGGGGAAAGGGCGCGAGCAGTCGCTGATGAGGAGAGGGCTCGGCTTGCTGCGGAAGAGCGTCGCATTGCTGCTGAGGAGCGCTTGAAGAGGGAACAAGATATGGCGGCTCTTACAGAGATCTTGAGGAATTTAGCAAATCGCAATCAATCACCTGGATCCTCATCTCAGCCATAAGTCTTGTACTCTTCATTTTTTGTGTAAGTAATTTTTGTATCAGTTAGACTAGTCAGTTTTTAATCCTGTACTTGTAATTGTAACATCATTAATGGATTCATTACTGACGGGTTGACGACAATTTCTCATTGTCCAACTAATGTCAACTTTTTACTTACCAGCTGAACTTACACATTTTGTGTAATCAGCACCAGCACTCAATTTGGTACTTGTTAATTCTAACCTGGCTCAGACTTTACTTCATAATTTAATCGAGCAATATCTCTCCTGGTTTGAGGGGGAAGATCTTTAGGTTAGAGCTGATGTGAGGAAGTAGTTTCATGGGTTTAGATCTGATAGGTTTACTTGTAAAACCCGGAAATACTTTGTAACTTTCCTCATCAGCTGAGTGCTCGCTGGTTAGGCTTTGATCGCACCAAAAAGGGGGAAATTGTTGGGAAATCTGGCTAAGTTTCCCTTCTCCAGTTGATAGCTTAGATCTTAGATTTGGTGTTTTAAGTGTTTTGGTGGATCAAATCCTAAGTCCAACCAGCGTCAGTTTGTCTCTAGAATAGCTCTAGTCTCAAATGTAAAGTCCTGTTTAGGTCTTTTGAGTTGTAAGTCGTAGCTGATCAAGACTCATGCTGGCTACTGTTCACCAGCATGAGATGTGCTTACCAGTTGAGAGAAGTCTCACCAGCAAGCGGCTGACGAAGACTCATGCTGACACTGTTCATCAGCATGGAGTAGAGCTATTGACTGGTCACTGTTCACCAGTTGGGAAGATTTCACCAGCAGGAGGCTGAGAGATCTTACCAGCAGAATATGTGTTCTGGCTGATACTATTCACCAGCGGTGAAGCCACCAGTCACGGGAGATTCCAAGAGATAACATCAGACGAATTGGTAGACCTTGATTGTGCTAAGGAAAGTCACCAGCAGAGACTGCCAGCACAAGATCACCAGTATGATCTACCAGTCGGAGGTTATCAGCAGAATTCAAGATTCGCTCTCCCAGAGTCTTAGAGACAAAAAGAAGATTCGTCGAGGAATTAACTGACAGAGTATGACTTTAAGGAGGATACCTTAAAGTCTATCAGTTCAAGACTACCAGTTCCGATTCCTCGTACTGACGAATAGTGCCGTTCTGACATAAAGAGATCAATGTCAGATAAAGTGGACAAAAGCATGGCGCTTTCCGGAAATTCCTACCTGCCGCCTGCAGAAGGACATGCGAGGACAGAGACTTTTCCGGATGTGTCCAAACGGCTAGTAAATTTGAATGGGATCCCTCGTCTATAAATACGTGAGATCCAACAGCATTCAATACTCTTAGCCACTCTTGACCTACCGAAAGCTCAAACGCATTCATATCAGCGAATAAGCAATCTTTCGAGGCTTTTCTTAAAGCTACTCCGTGTGTCAATCATTTGAACACGAGACTCCAAGCTTCTAGCTTGTGAGTTATTGATCTCATTTGGTGTTCTTTCTCATTCCGAGGAAGAACATAGCAGCTCTTGAGCCAGCCAGCTCCAGAGTTATTACGGGCAGTTTTGCCGCCAGCAAGAGTCAAGTTCTTGGGAGAACTCAACACCCAATCAGTCGGAGGAGGAGGTTGAAGTGACGTGCTCGCACTCCATCCATCTGACGAGAGTTGAAGAAGGACAAGGACCGGGAGCGGTTGATCCAGTGGACTGGTAGACGAGGCATCTACCAGCTGGAAATAGATCGTAGGAAATCTTGTACCGGATTACTCTTTTTAGTGAATTTCCAGTGCTTCGACTGGAGAGTGGACGTAGATCAGTTGATCGAACCACTATAAAATATCCTTGTTATTTACTGCTTTCAGCATTTACTTACTGATTTAAAACCCAGCACCCAAGTGCTGGAGTATAACTGAAACCAGTTTATAACTGTGCAAACTCGACTCTAAAACTTTCTAAGTCCTGAGTCATCAGCTGACCAGCCAGTTCCCAGTCAGCTGAATACTCAGTTGCCAGTTGACTTACCAGCTGACAAGGTCCCAGTCAGCTGTGTAACCAGCAGAGTGCAAGAAACGAACTTACGTATTTTCCGCTGCCAAAGTATACCCTGATATCCGGGACCAACAAGTGGTATCAGAGCGGACGGTTCTTACAGACCGTTCGTTTCTGTGTCGCTTAGGACCGTGATCCACGTTTCCTTGCACTCCTGTTTGTTTGTCTGTTTGTCTAGCTCAGGTACTTCAAGATGAATATCCCAAAGCTAATGGACTACAAGACGGAGAAGCACTCTACATGGCGAAAGAGGATGCTTATCTCCCTGAAGAGCATCCATCCAGACATGAAAGATGTACTGGAGACAGGGCCAATAGAGATCACCAAGATTCAGCATCAGCTGGGAGATCGTCCAGCTGCGGTGGTCCCAAAGCCCCAAGATGAATGGAATGCTGAGGACAGAAAGCGGAATCAGCTGGATTCCATTGCACATGAGCTGATCCTTGCGTGCCTTCCAGAATCGCTGATGGAGGACGCACTACAGTTTGATACTGCTAAGGGAGTATGGGATTTTCTTGATAGTTTATGTCAAGAAACTGATCAAATGAAACGCAACAAATTGCAGGTTGCGGTGGATAAATATGAGTCCTTCCAGATGTTGACTGGAGAAACCATCAAGGAGATGGAGGCGAGATTCAACGCCATTGTCAGCGAGCTGAAGTCTCTGGGCAGGGAGTACGAAAATGCTGATCTTAACTCGAAGATCCTGTCCAAGATGCCGAAGGAGGATTGGTTTGTGAAAACCACCGCACTAAAGGAGAAAGATTTATCCAAACTAACTCCTAAAGAAGTGTTTGCTCAGTTGCAGGCACATGAATGGGATATCCAGATGGTGAATAAAAACGAGGCTATCAGGAATGTTGGATCCCCCAGCGTTAAGGCTCAGGACGAAGCTTACTTCGTCAAGAAGGACTTCAAGCGGATGCCCAAGAAGCCCTTCCATGCTGACAGGCCTGCTGGGCAGACCAACCAGCCGAAGGAGATCCCATCCACGTCAGGATCTTACTCCAAAAGTGGCGAGAGCTCTATCGCTGAACTTGAGCAGCAAATGAAACGACTGGCCGTCCTACCGGAAAAGGCTAAGTCAAAGCAGGGAGTCTCTTCAAGCTCAACTGACGGGAAATTCGTCAAAAGAGCTCCTCGTGCTTGCTATCAATGCCAATCCCCTGACCATTTAAAATTTGAATGTCCGCAGGTGGACAAAACTGAGAGGGAACGGCTGAAGAAGCTCTTTGAAGAGCGTGCCTCCAAGGCAGTTGCCAAAGCCATGCTGACAAGGACTGAAGTTCCTGATATCCCCGATCATGATGATGGGGAATACGAGTCAGATGGAGAGTCTGAAGAAGAAGCTCTTCTGGCATTCATGGCTGCTCTAGGAGAAGTGTCAGCTGAAGAAGATGCTGACAAGGAAGAACATCTGGCATTGACTGCTGATGATGAGGTACAATCAGATCCTCAATTGCATATCATGCCTGTTCAAATCATAGACGATTCTGAGTCGCATTGCTCCGACTCAGAAGATGTCACTTTAGATGTTCTTCAGCATGAGTTTTTAAAATTTTATGAAATGAAAAATGTTGTAGCTGGCGAAAACACTTCGCTGAAAAATCAAGTTTCCATTTTGACCAGTGAGATTGAAAAATCTAGGTCACTCAGCGAAGAGCTAGAAACTTTGAAAAAGGCTCATTTCGACTTGCTCCAAGATTTTCAAAGTACAAAAACTGAGCGAGATAACCTTCACAGTCTCGTTCTGGAGCAAGAAAATAAAATCAATTTTCTAAACAAGGGCTCTAAGGATTTAGAGGCAGCTCTAAGTCATTGGAGAAAACCTTATGATAAATCCGGGTTGGGATTTACAAATGATTCGAGCATAAACCAACCCAATGCTGGTAAGGGTAAGGGCAGAATGGTAAATGCGTCAGCACCAGCTGGTGCTGCCAGCATACCTCGTATGGCTGATCAGCAAAGGAATCATCAGCCCAGATATAGAGGTGAGTCATCACGACAACAACCTCGACTGGCAAATTCCTCTGCTGACAGGACGCCAGCACACCCTAAGAAGCTGACTAAGCCAAAATATTCCAAGGCAAGGAAGTCAGCACCAGCAGCCAGTGGAACCCGACAGCCAGCACCAGCTGTCCAGAGGTTCCACACACAACCTTATAAGTATGCCAGTTGCCAGCATACTTACAAGGGGTCCCACTCTCAGCAGAATACTGAGAGAAGGACAATTCCCGATAGGAGAAATACCTATCGGAGGCCTGAGCCCAATCAAATGTTTTCATCAAGGGCTAGGAAGGCTAACCACCGTGGTCCACAGTTCCAAAGACCACCAAGGCAGCACAAGCGGTCGGAAAGAAATTTCCGATCTCCTCAGAAGAAGAATACTTCTAGAGGAACTGCACACACAGCCACACCTTCCAAAAACAATTCCATGCATTATTTTAAGAGGAAGGGAAAGGCCATGAGTGATGTCAGCAAGGGTAACACTGAGCTGAAGATTACTCAAATCTGGATTCCGAAAGGAATGTTCCAGAGATCTAACCCTGCAGGACCCGCTGATGATCGGGGACCTAAATGATTTCATTTTTCTTGCAGGAACAGGATCATGCGTATCAGCTTCAGAGGTCGAGCGAGTGGATCATTGACAGTGGTTGCTCCGCTCATATGACTGGTGAGGAGTTCTTGTTTTCGGAGCTCACCAAGGTCAGAGGACCTCCAGTTATTTTTGGTGATAACTCCAAGGGCAGAGTTATCAGCAAGGGATGCATAGAGAAGGATGATGTGCGTATTGTCAACGTGTCCCTTGTTACCAACCTGAAGCACAACCTCCTGAGCATCAGCCAGCTGTGCGACAATGGTTACACCATTGTGTTTGACAAATCCGGGTGCCAGATCAAGAATGAGGAATCTGGCGAGACCAAGCTGAAAGGTGTCCGCAAAGGAGGGTTGTATGTCGTTGACTGGCAAAGCGGGAAGACTGATACATGCTTTGTTGCCACCAGTTCCATGGAGACCAACTGGCTGTGGCACAAAAGGTTAAGTCATTTGAATTTCAAAACTATTAATTATCTAACCAAGCATGATCTTGTAGATGGTCTTCCCAAGAGCGGGTTCAAGAAGGAAGGGATTTGCAAGGCCTGCCAGCAAGGCAAACAGACCAAGAAATCCTTCAAGAGCCAGTCGCCAGTTCACCCTAGTACCAGTCAGGTACTCGAGCTGTTACATATGGACCTGTTTGGACCAGTAACGCCGCAAACCATTGGAGGAAGACGATATTCGCTGGTGGTAGTCGATGACTACTCGCGCTATACATGGGTGAAGCTTCTCAGAACAAAGGATGAGGTGAAGGTGATTCTTCCAGAGTTGATCATCCAAGCTCAGAAGCAGAGAGAAGCTGTCGTGAAGCGAATTCGTTCGGACAATGGGACTGAATTCTGCAACGGTCCGCTGATGGATTTTTGCGCGGAGGCCGGGATCAAACATGAGAGATCTACACCTAGGCAACCACAGCAAAATGGACTGGCAGAACGTAGGAACAGGACGCTGAAGGAAGCAGTCCGATCCATGCTGGCTGAGTCTGGTTTGGGTCAGAGTTTCTGGGGAGAGGCGTTGGTGACTGCTTGCTATACTCAGAATAGGAGCGGGATCAACGACAGACTTCAGAAAACTCCCTACGAAGTGTACTTCGGTCGTAAGCCTACTTTAGCTCATCTTCGTGCATTCGGTTCTCCATGTTATATCCATAATAATGGGAAGTCGAACTTAAATGCTTTCTCGCCTAAAGCTGATGAGGGTGTGTTTGTCGGATATGGTCACCCCTCTCACAAGGGCTATAGAGTATTTAACAAGACGACCCAGCTTGTGGAAATAACATGCAATGTTGTTTTTGATGAAGCTACTTTAGTGCGCAGGACCTTACGCCAACTGGCTGAAGATGTTCCTGAGGTCAATGATGTCAATGACCAGTTGGGCAGGAATTCTTCCAATGCTCAACCAACTGGTTCGACTAGACCGATGAATGGATCTTCACAACCAGTTACCTCAGGTGCCCATCAGCAACCTGAGAGGGTCGGTGATGCAAATGACCTTGCTGAGACCTTACACTCAATCTCCCTGAGTGGACCCAGTAACAATCTAGGGGGAATCCCTACTGGCCTTTTTGAAGAAGAAGGCAGTGATGGACCAGCTGGAGAGGATGTTCCAGCTGATGCTGACAACATTGGTGGAGATTCAGACAACCAGTCAGAAGGTGATGCTGATGAAGTTGTTCCAACTGGTGAAGGTCCAGCACCAGCTGATGTTGCAGCTCCGACTGGTGGAAATGTGGAAGCACCAGTCGCCAGGACAGAAGAACCTGTTTCACAGCCGGCACCAGCAGTCGCTGGTCCTCCCAAATGGCTGAGGGATCACCCATCTGATGCTATTCTCGGTGATCCGGAAGGTTCTGTCCAGACTCGACACGGCAGAGCGCTTTTATCTTGCTTTATCTCTCAGATGGAACCTACGTCCATCAAAGATGCGCTCGAATCTGCAGATTGGATCAATGCCATGCACGAAGAGCTTGCGGAGTTCACTCGCAACAATGTTTGGGACTTGGTAGAGAGACCATCACACCAGTCAGTGATCGGCACCAAGTGGGTTTTCAAGAACAAGCGAGATGAAGATGGCATTGTGGTCCGGAACAAGGCTCGTCTAGTAGCCAAGGGCTATAGACAGTGTGAAGGGATCGATTTTGATGAGACCTTCGCACCAGTTGCCAGGATGGAGGTGATACGGCTGTTTTTGGCTTATGCAGCGTATCACGGCTTTACAGTGTTCCAGATGGACGTGAAGAGCGCCTTCTTGAATGGCGAGCTGAAGGAGGAGGTATATGTAGAGCAACCTCCTGGATTCGAAATTGGCACCAAAGTGTACAAGCTAAGGAAGGCCCTGTATGGATTGAAACAGGCGCCCAGGGCTTGGTATGATACACTATCTCAGTTCCTCACCAGCAATGGATTTCGAAAAGGGAAGATCGATCGGACTCTCTTTCTTCTCAACGATGGAGCTGACATGCTGATGGTGCAGATCTATGTCGATGACATCATCTTCGGATCCAAGAACATATCTCTCTGTGAGAAGTTTTCTAAGCTGATGCAGACCTCATTCCAGATGAGTATGATGGGCAAGCTGACATACTTCCTAGGACTTCAAGTCCAGCAATCAGCTGATGGTATTTTTATCAGCCAGCGGAAGTATACCAAGGATCTTATTCAGAAATATTGCCCAGAGAAGACTAAGTCTCTAAGGATCCCGATGAGTACCAGCTGCCAGATATTTCTTGATGAGCAAGGGGAATCAGTTGATCCTACTATATACCGAGGAATTATTGGATCACTCCTCTATCTCACTGCCAGCAGACCCGACATTTCTTATTCAGTCGGAGTGTGTGCCAGATTTCAAGCTAATCCTAAGAAGTCACACATGGAAGCTGCTAAACGGATTGTGAAATATCTGAAGGGGACAGAATCTCTTGGAATATGGTATCCCAGAAATGATGAGCTTACGCTTATCGGATATTCAGATTCAGATTTCGCTGGATGCCGTATTGACCGCAAGAGTACCAGTGGTACGTGTCAGTTTCTCGGACACAAGCTGATTAGCTGGTTCAGCAAGAAGCAGCACTCTGTAGCTACTTCTACCACTGAGGCTGAGTATGTTGCCGCTGCCAGTTGCTGTGCTCAAATTATTTGGCTCAAGCAACAACTGGCTGATTATGAAGTGGACACTGGCTGTGTTCCTATTTATTGCGACAACAACAGTGCTATGTGCATCACGAAGAATCCGGTTCATCACTCCAGGACCAAGCACATAGACATTCGACATCACTTCATTCGTGATCATGTCGAGAAGAAGGATGTCAGCGTGGACTACATTCGTACTGAAGATCAACTGGCTGACATCTTCACAAAGCCCCTGCCAGAAGCAAGATTCAAGGAGTTGTGCATCAAACTCGGTCTTATGGAGATTGATGCGAGCCTTAATGATGAGGAAGAATGAGTCCAAGCTCTCATTCTGTTCTTGATTCTCTGGCGTATGCTGATTACAACTGAGTCCAAGTTCTCAGTTGTGGTGTTTCTCGACTAGTGGTGTCTACCAACCACAGATGATATCTACTGGCGGACTTTATCCCTCAATTGTCCAAGGAAATGAGTCCCAGCTCTCATTTCATCTTGCCAGCTTTTATCTTCCGCTGAAGCGAATTTGGGTCCCTGCTGCCACCTTCTAGCAGTGTTGAAGAAATGGATCCACTTCCAGTTGCCAGCAGATAACTGGTGGTCATTCCCACGACTGGCGAAAATTGAGTCCAAGCTCTCAATTTGGTTGAGGTCGCTAGTCTGATCATCAAGTGGTATCAGTTGCTAACTGATGAGTTTGCCAGCAGGACGTGCTACCAGCAAGTGGTTGATTTCTCAAGAGGTCTCAGTTGCTAACTGATGATGTATATCTACAAGGTGGTATCAGCTGCTAACTGAAGAAATTATCATAAAGTGGAAAAATGGCTCTTCAATAAGTGGTATCAGTTGCTAACTGATGAGTTTGCCAGCAGAATGTATTATAAGCATGTGGTATCAGTTGCCAACTGATGAAGAGGCCAACCAGTTAGGGGGAAGTATGCGACTGGCGTATGCTGGTGATGCCCAGCCAAGACAGCTGTCGCAGAAATGGCGGGATCGTTCGAATCCGATGGCGTATGCGGATCTCCGAATTTAATGCGGCATTTAATGCCACATTTAATGTGCACAGTGGCTGCGCAGTCCGACGTTTGGTTTCCACCAACTGCAGCGCACCACGTCAGCACCACGTCGTGCAGCACGTCAGCACGACCACGCCCGTCAACACAGGAAATCGGGCCTGCTGATGACCGTAGATCTCCGCGTGCTGAGCGTTGATCCTGGTCGTAGATTCCTGCATGGACTCGAGTATAAATACTCGAGGTCCCTCACCGGAGAAAACTTTTACGATCCTTCACATTTTTCCAGCCCTAATCTCTCTCATTCTCTCTCAAAATTCTTAAGTTTCCTGAGATTATGGCTTCATCTTCACGCCCCCCAACTGATAATCCCCCGGAAGACAACCCACCTTCCACATCTTCATCGTCTGGTGAGCCCAGACTACCAGTTGCCGAGCAGCACATGCCGACGTACACCGGCATTGTGAAGATTGAGGATATTGACTATACTTATCCGTTCGCGCGACTTGTTGCCCTGAACAAGCCGGCAACCCGTGATCGGTTGTCAAATGCCCAAGTCAGAGCCGCACAAGTTCAAAAGGAGAAGATCCTCAACGAAAAACTGGCCAGAAAGAACCATGGGGAGGAGCTGATCGAGATGATCGATCATGAAGGCCTCCGACAGTATCTGACGGCGGCGCCCCAGACTTTCCATCCGCACCTGGTGGCGGAGTTCTACGCACGGGCGGTGATCGCCGACGGCGAACGGTCCTTCACCACTTCGGTGTTTGGACACCTGATCACCGTCTCCCCCGAGTACCTCGCCGAGATGTTCGGGCTAAGGAACGAAGGCGAGGATGTGGCTACCTACCTTCAAAACAACACCGTCGAGTTCCAGAAGCGCTGGACCCAGTGGAAGAAGGCGGAGGCGACCACCTTCCGGACTGGAATGAGAAAGTCCGAGATGGACGAGTTTTGGCAGATGGTGTGCGACATAGTCGTACGAATGCTGCAGTGCGAAGTGGGGTCGTACGCAGAGCTGAGCATCCGGAAGTTCTCCGTGATGAGTGCCCTTGCTGACGGGATTCAAGGGAACTGGGCCGAATTCCTTTACGGCCGGCTCCTGGAACACGTCGGCAGGAACATCGACGTTCCGACTAAAGGGAGGTTTGCCCATTCCGTATCCTTTGGGCTTCGTATCAGCCGCCTACTGGAGATGGAGTTGGGTGATGGGGTGGACCAGGGTGAGCAATTGGTCAGTTCGGACTTCATCCCTCCGACCAAGGAGCAAGCCAAACTCCCCCGCCCAGACTACAAGAAGCCCAGGAGGCTGAA
>JAPKLW010012153.1:0-10379 GCA_026898455.1 Plectranthus barbatus
GAGATTATCACCTAACTTTGTGACACGGTTAATGATAAGGACTCGAACCACTCATCAAATATGGATAAAGAAACGGATGCACTCCCTCACGTGTTTAGGGGTGATGAGAATTACTCAATCACAAGATATCGAGCTCAATTTTCATAGGCTTGCATCCATTCTCACCACTATACTACAATTAGTTGGCTTCTAAAATCAAGAAAGTCTTTATTTTTTGTTATAACGTGGCTTACTAAATGGTAGGTGGGTTTTGGCAAAAGTGACTAAACTTCTTGATCTCCCAAAACCCCCAAACTTGTTTTCTTCGAACCACTTCAATACCCGAGGCTTAATTGTTCTCACAACACTTTTCTCTTTTTTTTTTCTTCTTCCTTTTCATCTCTTTTCTTTCTTTTTTTTTTAAATTCCTAATACCATCATTCATGTAATTCATGGTGTCTCTCTTCCTTTTTTCACACACATGCACCAAAATTTTTGTTGGTGCCTCATTTTCCTCATTCCTAGGATTCAATTCAATCCTTTATTTCATAATATTCATGCCTCAATATTTTTCAACCATCATGAATCCAATCAATTCTCAACCCAACTCACAACACCGTATTCACCCTCATACACTTTTCCCCCCACATTTGGTCTTAATAAGATCAAAGAAATATCTCCAAATAAGCTCAATCACGGGGGTCAAAGATATGAATGGCAAAATATTGATCAAGTTAATCCACCTTATACTCCCAATGTGCAAGGTAGGACTAAGAATGTATGGCCTAATATCATTTTCTAGTCACCAAACTCATGCTAAATAGATAGAGAATAGATGCAAGTTTTAGATTTTTCACTCTCAATCTCGCCTCTCTCAAACGAACAAGATATCACAATATCAAGGCTCAAATACTCTCAGCTTTTTGTCAAGTCCAACACATTAACTACACACAAAACTCGGCAATTCAAAAGTAAAACTAAAACATGCATCAATATCAAGATTTCGCCCTATCATTGGCTGAGACAAAATTCAAGCTCCACTAATTTAATCATGGTCCAATCTCAAGTTCTTGTTTGGGTTCAACACACACACACACACAAGCACACAACATCCTAACAATCTATATGCAATGAACAATTGGCAAGAAAAACGATAGAATGTGTTACCCATCGGCAGCCACGATCAAACCGTTCTCCCATACCTTATTTGTACCTACTAAATCAACACAAACACCACCAAACAATTGAGCATAAAACAAACCAATTAAGCTCTCATTTCCACCAAACTTTCCACAAACCATAATCAACAACAATATCCACTAGCTAACCATACATACCAAACCATTCAACAATCCACTAACCATGCCAAATAGAAAGTATTAAATCATGTAAACTTGCTAATAATCCATCAAAACATATCATAATCATAAAAATCTAATCATCCAATCCACATCCAAATCCAAAGAGTAGATCAAATCATTATACAACCCAATCGAAGATCAAATCATTATTCAATTCAAACAAACTAAACTAGAAAGCAAGGTAAAGAGATAGAGGAATAGAGTAAACAACATCACTGACTACCGACACTTCCCCCCAAACTTAGTCAAGTGAGACTAAGTTTGTACGAAGGTAGGCGGTGATGCATCACTCCATCCTATCCTGCGGTGGTTGGCGTCAATCCTCATCATCCTGAGGTGGATGGTCATTGCAATAATGATGGCATGGAATAAGGATCACCTCCTCACAACGAGCAACAATCAATCGAGTCACATCCAGATGAGCTTAAGAACTCATCAACCAGTTGGAATGATCCAGCAAATCATCAACCTCAGTCAAAGCACGGTTAGGCAATTCAATTCCCACATCACCAAATTTGTAAGAATAATAATCTCCAAGCTTAGATGGAACCAAAAATGCCTTAGTAACCAATGCAGTCTTATTGAGACTCAATCCCGGAGCAAAAACACCGAGACAGCAACACCACAGAATTCAAAAATAGGCAACAACAAACCACCACCACAAATAATTTAATTGTCCGATTTGAAGTTGTTGTTCCAACTCTCCATTAACCAACCACCGATTGAGAATTCCCTTCCATTCAGCAAAGCAAACAAAAATTGAAAATCAAAAATACCAACAACACCAGACCCATCGAAACCACAAGACCAACCCTCTATCATATGGTGAAGAAACCGAAAGACAGGATTCTTAATCATATACCACCTACAAAACTTAACATTTAAATCATCCGAAGATGTAATTTCAGAAATTGATTCCCAAAATTCATAAGGATCCAGATCATCAAAAATACACTCCGATTCTTCAGAACACCCAAATATCTTATCAATCTTTTGCCTACTTAAGAAAAATTCCTGACCTTCATGTTTGAATTTTACCAATACCGAAAGAATGTGTGCACTCCATGTAACCCGAACGGAGGCCAAAAATACCCTTGTCAGCTTCATATATGCAGGCCATCTCCCGCGAAGCAATTTCACCCATCCCTTGCCAGTGAACAAATTCCACACGTCCTTCTTTAAATCCAGTGCCTCCAAAGTTTCTTGACATAGGAATGTAGTGCCAACCACTTGCCTTTGTGCCAAAACGATAAACCTAGCATATTCATCATCATCAAATCCTTCCGACTGGCAAAAGGAGGAAGAGGGAGCTCCACGTTCATGCTGACTAGCCATGGACAATTAAAGATGGTGAGAATAGCACAAATTTAAGCAAATATATGTTAGAGAAAATTGGGAAGGGAAAATCTCGACCGAAATGAAGATGGGGCGAAATGGGAATGAAAATCAAACTTATATTTACGCGCCGCTCGACTGAGCGACAGACGGCTCGGCCGAGCGACGCATCTGTCTAAGTGCAGCAGGGCCGCGGTCTGGCTCGGCCGAGCCTCAGTCGCTCGACCAAGCGGCACCCTGATCCTGCCAATATTTGGATTTTTTCAGCTTTTTCCGATCTCGAACAATCCGCATCAATCCTGGATGAGCTTCCTCTCTAATTTGCTGCACTTTTCATTCACCATTCCGAGCACTTGGCCTCCTCACTTCTCCGATCTCTCATGACAACACAATGTAAGTCCGTAGAACACTATCAATCATAAATCCTTCAACACAACCACACAACGTTAAACTAACACAAGCAAATAACAAACATTTGTTCAAAACATGAAAATTAACAAGATATAAAACCGTTGGGTTGCCCCCAACAAGCACTTTTTTAACGTTGGTAGCTCGACGACCATACCTTAATTTTAATCGTGATCAAAAGGTGCGGACCCGAAACTCATACCTCGTTCTATTATCACATGATTGTCCGGGAAGAATAACTTTCTTCGAGCACTTCGGGGTGTATCACCATCAACACGAGCTTTATTTGTTCTACCTTGATCAAACTCAATATCATCCCCCGTATCATCCCTCTCATCATTCTCTTCCCCTACAAGGTCCAACCCCGGGACAAGCACATCCTTCAATCTCTTCTTTTTGCCAACTTTTTCAACTTCATTCTCATCAACACTCCTTGGAGGTAAAGAAAAGACAACTTCTTTTCCATAACAACGAAAAGTGAGCTCACCATGTTTCACGTCAAAGAGTGCATCGACCGTATGCAAGAATGGCCTTCCAAAAATCAATTGTATTCCACCTTTGTTCTTCATATCCACTACAAGAAAATCACCTAGGAATGTAAATGTTAAGACCTCCACATGTACGTCTTCAACAATTCCTCTTGGGCAAAATAGAGCATGATTTGCCAATTTTAGGACTTGACTCGTAGGTTTAAGTTCTCCAATATCCAATTCCTTATATAAGTCCCATGACATTACGTTCACACTAGCACCGGAGTCACACAAGGCTTTCTCGACATTTAAATCTCCAATTGTACAACCAATAACAAATCCCCCCGGATCCTCCTTCTTGCTAGCTATGCTCTTTCCTTCTTGTTCATTATTCCTCAAATCATATAGCTCACCATTCAGAACTAGCTCAACTCCAACAACTTCATCTAACATTGGCACACGTTCAATTTCTTCCGGAAGTGGCATCTCGATATCTCCTTTCCGCACATAGTCAAAGAAATGCACCTCTTTGGTTTGCTCTTCATTGTTTTCTTCCTTCTTCTCGACTACAACCTCCTTTCCTTCTTCCTTCACTACACTCACTTCTTCCACTACTTCCACACTCTCAACCATTGGAGTCATAACCTCCAATTTCACATCCATTCTATTTTCACCGTCAACCATATTACACCCTTTCTTTTGTATAATTTCGGTGTCACTTGGAAATTTCCCAGCTTGATGTTTTCCACTTAGTTGTTTTGAAATTGAGGAAATTTGCAGCTGAATTTCCGCGAACAATCCATCATACTTCTCAAATCTTGTATCAATTTCTTCATTCGGGTTTCTCCTCATCTCTTGGTTGGCGTATCTTCCACTTCCCCCAGCATATCCCCATTGACCACTACTCCCTCCTTCTTCCAATTGCATTTGAGGATTGAGAGCATTGTTCGAATTCGCATAGGAGAAGTTCGGGTGAAACCAGTTGGAGGGATGGTAATACATGTTTCCCGAAGGGTTGTATTGAGGCCTATTATTGTACCTCATCCTTTGGTTGACAAAGTTAACATTCTCCGGATAAGCATCCTCATGCTTAATCACCATCATATCCTCTTTCCTACTCCTCGAAGTAGATAACGCATCGAGCTTTCTTTGCATAGCAGCTATTTGCTATTTGAAGTCCTCGTTTTCCTTGGTATCATTTACCGACTTCACCGATCTATAATCGTTCCTTTCCTTTGGCCATTGGAAACTCTTTTCTGCCATTTTTTCAATTGTCCGCAATGCTTCTTCTTCCTCTTGATCGAGAAAAGCACCCCCCGATGAGGCATCCATCATCACTTTCGTATCATAATTCAATCCCCTATAAAATTGGCAAATTTGTTGACTACGGGAGAGACCATGCCTAGGAAATTTTCGAAGAACCTCACGGAACCGATCCCATGCTTCATAGAGTGGTTCATCATATCTTTGCCCAAAAGACGTTATATCGGCTCTCCTCTTCAACGTCAAACTAGGTGGAAAGAACTTGAACAAAAACTTCTCTCGAAGTTCCTCCCATGTAGCAATGTTGGATTTATCTAACCCTTCAAACCAATTTCGAGCTCCATCTCGCTAGGAAAATTAAAATAATCGCAATCTAATTTGATCTTGGGGCACTTGATTGATTTTGATCATATCTGTGATCTCCAAGAACCTAGAGATGTGGATATTAGGATCCTCGGTCATATGCCCCCCAATTTGGTTATTTTGAATCATTTGTACCAATTGTGGCTTGATTTCAAACTGTGTGGCATTCACTCATAACTTGAATCGTTCGGTTGTCGGTCCCCCTTGCGGTCTAAACAAGTTTTGTAACGGTCTTCGTGGTCTGTTCCTCTCATTCATCATTGCTTTCATTAATTTAAGCTACCTCTTCAACTCTTCTATTCTAACCATATCCTCACCACGGTGATCCATCTCAAACTCAACTTCAATATTATCTCTTCTTAGACGAAACTTCCTTTCTTCAATCTCCCGAGCTATAGACCTAGTGATCATAAACAACCTACAACTTCCACAAGAACGAATTACCAAACCAACAGAAAATCAAACAAACAAAACAAAAACAATATTCTAACAAAAACTAAAAACAATATTAACACAAGCAATTAATCAAACACCTAGAATACAACTCTCCAAACTTTCAACAATATCAATAAGCCTACACAAAAGAATCCCCAGCAACGGCGCCAAAAACTTGATGCACGTGTGATTCAACACACAAACCAAGTTAAATTTTCAATCCAAGGTTCTTTCGATTCGCCCTATACACTACCGTTTACTTGCTTAAGAGTTTATAGCTAGGCAAGGTTTTTGTCGTTGTTTGTCAATTATATAGGAAAAATCATAGCTAAATTAAACATACATAAAATAAAACACATTTCTAATCATGTTCAAACTAATCCAATAACCAAATCAATTAATTCTCTCAACTTAGGTAGAAAGAGAATCAAGTGCAATAGTGAGACAAGTGTGAGTGTTGTAAGAATGTCTAAAGTGTTCAATTGAGATCAAATTGTGTTGTAAACCTATTTAATCCCTAGAAGATTGAGCAATCCACCCTCAATTAGTCAACCCCTTGTCACGGTGAGCCAACCGTTGATGCTACTAGAACTATCAAACAGTCACGTTATCAAATCCCAGACCACTCCTTCTAGAATGAGGATTATTGCTCTACGACCTATCTCCGCACAGGGATTGGATCTAAAATTGTATAAATCTACACTATTCAAGATGATTCCACCACGTGTTGGCTGCAGTGTTCACATCAAATACCTCCTCGGTTGGCTATTACCTACACCTAGATGGTAAGGATTAAGATGTAGTGCGATTCAAGCTCTAAAAGAAAAGTAAACAATCAACATTTAATCTCAATATCACAAATCATCCATTCAAACAACACTCACATAAAGGTTTAGCTCCTCATAGCTTCAATTCCGTTCAATACAATAGAAAGAGTAAGAGAATCCATTACAAATTGAAGGTAAAAAATGTAGATCTTCCTCAATTGTCTTCCTTGTCCTCAATCTACCGCTTGGTCTTCCTTGATCTTCACCAAATGTGGAAGAACGTGGCCTCGATCACCTTGAATGTGGATGAGAAGTGGATGGAAGATGGATTGGGAGAGAATTTCTCTAGTGTTTATTTGAAAAATGGGCAAAAGTTCTCTTCAATCTCAAAAATCCCCCTTTTATAGGCGAGCAAGCAGGGCCTTGGCTCGCCCGGGATGGCTCAATAATCGTCAAAACTACCGAAAATCACAATCTAGCTTGGCCGAGCCAGATTGGCTGAACCGAGCCTGCCCTCTGTTGGCATAGCTCGACCGACCCTGCACAGCTCGGCCGACCGAGCCCTCTGTCTACATGGCTCGACCGAGCCTGGCTCTGCTCGGCCGAGCACTGTCTCTGAACTCCAGAAAATTCCCTTTCTGCTCCGCTCGGGCGAGCCTATCCTCCTTTGACTCCAAACTCAGACGATTTGCCTCCAAAACTCAACCAAAAGTGTCGTTTTATGCTCAAAACTCAACCTACACCTTCCAAACACAAAAACACTAAAACACAACAAAAGAACAACGAAAACATATGATATGAGAGTAAAATGGCCACAAACATGCACATTCACATACAGAAATGAAAGTCATTTTACGCACATATCAAAGTTTGACAAATTTCTTATATCTCCACTGCATAGATAGTACATGAGTCGGTGAATCAAAATGGTCTTTATTTTGGTTGTAATGGGACTTTCCTAGAAGGTAGGTCGTTTTAGGCTGAGTGACAAACACACTTTTGATTTTCACTATTTCCCAACTCTCAACTTCCCACATTAAATCTAATACATCAATACAATCTTAAGAGAGAAATAAGCCAAATTCTAGAATCCAATTGCAAACTTAATAATACATGAAAGGAAATAAGGCACAAATCTCATTTGTCTTAATTTCCTGTTCTTCCCTAACAGTCATCAAATCCAAATTAGATAAATCAAGAAAAATAAAGAATCAAAGAGCAACTCATCCTCCGGTATTCTCCTATCATCGGCTACTCATCATGCAATCTTAATTATCTAAATTTCAGTGCAGATCAATCATCAATCAAAAAGTTTCATAGATAAGGGAGGAATAGTACAGAATCTTAAGTTACACTTAAAACTGATTTTGAACGTAGAAAGCAAATACAACTGAAATACTCAAATAAAAAGGAAATAACTTAAACTAGAACAAATACAACTGAAAGGAAATGAAATACATTGAAAAGAACTAAAATACACGGAAAGAAATAACAATACATCAAAAAGGAAATACAGAAAAATAACAAAGATGAATGATAAATGATTCCATTCCCATGAGTCCTCATCCCCCCAAACTTATTCAATATGAAAGAAAGAATAGATTTGACAGTTAGCTCGTTAAGAAATGAATTTGGACCTCAATCACGGCATCGTGAGGGCCAATCTCGATCAGGCTGCTGCCGCAGGCGTGTGTATCGGAGTACTGGACTAATATCAAAGAATAATTCCTCCATCCGTTAGGTCAGATGCCCGATCGCGGTGGTGTGCTCGTGGAGCTAGGTCTGAACACCCTGTAAGGTGGTCTGGATACACTGAATAGTAGCCTCATGTTGCTGCTGACTCTCGTGCACATGTGGCAGTTGATTCCTCGAGCTAGCGAAAGCAGTGGCATGCTCATGCATCAACAGTAAGAATTGCCCCCTGTCGGTGACACTATCAGAAGAACCTGCTTTGGCGTGGGAAGTGGAAGCGTTGTTCCAGCCCCCCGTGCTGAAATGCTGCTCTGTCCGGCGGGTGGGAATCTCATCGCTAGGCTGCTCCCTGGATGTCTGCCTCTGCACCCAGTGCTGCCGCTCATCCCTAAGAGCTACCTCCTCCTCTCGGGTCAGTGCCCGCTGAACGACCAGCGTACTTGGGCGGTGTGCGAATCGGGATATGGGGGCTCTGCCTCTAGAAGAAATTTTCCGATCCATATGAGTCTGTGTCTGCATAAACCAATTGTCACAGAACTGGAGGCCCGTGACATGAGTGAGATCTAGAGCTGGCAGAAGGAATCGGTCGCCATTACACAAGCGTAGGTACTTGTCTCCATAATAAATAACATTGAATCTATACTGCTCCAAGTAGTGGGTGATGAATTTCCTATAGGTACAAATCGGGGTGAAGGCATGGACGGGAATCCCCACATGTGAGGCGATCGGCGTCGCAATACTGCCCCACCAAAAGTTGCCCAGGACCGCAATCATTTCTCGCTTCTAATTCTCCATCACGAAGGCGGCAAGACTGAAATGGGTGCTGCCAAGCATGCCCTTAAGGCATAAGATCTCGCTGGAACGGGCCTTCTCACTCTCGTTGCGGCTAAAAATAGAAACCTCATGGCACTTCTGGATGTAACTCAATACCAGATTGTTGATAGAAGAAGCTTTCATGCGGCCCATCTGGAAGTTTGCGGGGTCGGCTTAAGCAGCAGTGCTAGGCTAGAAAGTCTTGATTCGGAAATTTGGTAGTGCGTGGTACAAGCCCCCTGACTCGCACCCAAAGATAGTGTCAAGGTCGATGCGAGATAAAGTGTACAACACTCCCCAAAGCCGGAACGGAATGTCATTGGGCTCCACTGGATGCTGTTGATGTGGCTCGATGATATGCAAAATGGCAAAGAAGTCCAGGACAAGAGGTCGGATTGTGGGCCAAAACTGCTGGATGAAATGCCCCTAGCCGCATCGCTCGAAAAGCCGCTGGTCATCGTTGCCGATACCCAGCTCCGCCATGGAATCGACATCGGGATACCTCGTCAGACAGATCCAAAACTCCTGAAAGTGGGTGAAGTGTGTGGCATGGTCGGGAAGGGCAATCTGAGGGGGCCATCCAGGGAGCTCCTCTAGGATAGAACCTGGTCTTGATCATCGGCCTCGAACTCAGAATCCACCGTAAGATCACCCTGATCATCCTCAAACATCTTCTTCTCCTCAGGCAGATAGTCCTCATCAGACAATGACAAGATCCTAGTATCTACAAAACCTACAAAGAACAAAATCAGCACAAAGAAACTAGGAAAAACAACTAACTCCCCCAAACTTGCCTAGTGCAATTTCAACAAAAATTCCAACAAAATTAGACAAGCCAATCTCAAATTAACCACCCAATCATGCAATTTATGCCAAATCCAAGTGCTAAAAATCAATCTGAAGCCCAAAGAACCACAATTTACGATTTGGAAAGGTATAAACCAAGCAACAGTAAAGGGCGTTTCAATTTGAATCCAAAGTTCCACTAATCTCCACAAGTATAAACAATTAACTTAGATGCACTCATATCGACTCACTCACAACCAATATCGAATAATTCTACCAGATTCAAGCAACAAAATAGAAGAAAAAGCATAAACATAAAATTTTGGAATTTTAGGGAAAAAAAACAACAAAAATTCAATGAAAACAAAGTAAAATCATCAAGGAAATCAAAAGGAGAGAGTAAAATAGTGTTTACCTCGTGTGGGATCAACGGAAAATGCAAGAAAATCGAGTTTGAGGAGTGGGGGAAGAGAGATGCGTCGTGCATGTGTGTTTTGAAATAACAAGAGAAATGGATTTTTGCGTTTTTAAAAGGAAGAATTGTGACCTCTTTATCGATAGACACAGGCTGTGTCGATCGACATAGAGGTAATTTAATTTTTTTTAAATAATCGAATCCTTAAAATTGGATTGACCTGGCCGGCTCAATCGACTATTTCTGTATCTTGAAACCTTACTTCCTTAAGTACCATTACCTTATCCTCACA
>JAPKLW010012154.1:0-10379 GCA_026898455.1 Plectranthus barbatus
GAGATTATCACCTAACTTTGTGACACGGTTAATGATAAGGACTCGAACCACTCATCGAATATGGATAAAGAAACGGATGCACTCCCTCACGTGTTTAGGGGTGATGAGAATTACTCAATCACAAGATATTGAGCTCAATTTTCATAGGCTTGCATCCATTCTCACCACTATACTACAATGAGTTGGCTTCTAAAATCAAGAAAGTCTTTATTTTTTGTTATAACGTGGCTTACTAAATGGTGGGTGGGTTTTGGCAAAAGTGACAAAACTTCTTGATCTCCCAAAACCCCCAAACTTGTTTCCTTCGAACCACTTCAATACCCGAGGCTTATTTGTTCTCACAACACTTTTCTCTTTTTTTTTTCTTCTTCCTTTTCATGTCTTTTCTTTCTTTTTTTTTAAATTCCTAATACCATCATTCATGTAATTCATGGTGTCTCTCTTCCTTTTTTCACACACATGCACCAAAATTTTTGTTGGTGCCTCATTTTCCTCATTCCTAGGATTCAATTCAATCCTTTATTTCATAATATTCATGCCTCAATATTTTTCAACCATCATGAATCCAATCAATTCTCAACCCAACTCACAACACCGTATTCACCCTCATACACTTTTCCCCCCACATTTGGTCTTAATAAGATCAAAGAAATATCTCCAAATAAGCTCAATCACGGGGGTCAAAGATATGAATGGCAAAATATTGATCAAGTTAATCCACCTTATACTCCCAATGTGCAAGGTAGGACTAAGAATGTATGGCCTAATATCATTTTCTAGTCACCAAACTCATGCTAAATAGATAGAGAATAGATGCAAGTTCTAGATTTTTCACTCTCAATCTCGCCTCTCTCAAACGAACAAGATATCACAATATCAAGGCTCAAATACTCTCAGCTTTTTGTCAAGTCCAACACATTAACTACACACAAAACTCGGCAATTCAAAAGTAAAACTAAAACATGCATCAATATCAAGATTTCGCCCTATCATTGGCTGAGACAAAATTCAAGCTCCACTAATTTAATCATGGTCCAATCTCAAGTTCTTGTTTGGGTTCAACACACACACACACACAAGCACACAACATCCTAACAATCTATATGCAATGAACAATTGGCAAGAAAAATGATAGAATGTGTTACCCATCGGCAGCCACGATCGAACCGTTCTCCCATACCTTATTTGTACCTACTAAATCAACACAAACACCACCAAACAATTGAGCATAAAACAAACCAATTAAGCTCTCATTTCCACCAAACTTTCCACAAACCATAATCAACAACAATATCCACTAGCTAACCATACATACCAAACCATTCAACAATCCACTAACCATGCCAAATAGAAAGTATTAAATCATGTAAACTTGCTAATAATCCATCAAAACATATCATAATCATAAAAATCTAATCATCCAATCCACATCCAAATCCAAAGAGTAGATCAAATCATTATACAACCCAATCGAAGATCAAATCATTATTCAATTCAAACAAACTAAACTAGAAAGCAAGGTAAAGAGATAGAGGAATAGAGTAAACAACATCACTGACTACCGACACTTCCCCCCAAACTTAGTCAAGTGAGACTAAGTTTGTACGAAGGTAGGCGGTGATGCATCACTCCATCCTATCCTGCGGTGGTTGGCGTCAATCCTCATCATCCTGAGGTGGATGGTCATTGCAATAATGATGGCATGGAATAAGGATCACCTCCTCACAACGAGCAACAATCAATCGAGTCACATCCAGATGAGCTTAAGAACTCATCAACCAGTTGGAATGATCCAGCAAATCATCAACCTCAGTCAAAGCACGGTTAGGCAATTCAATTCCCACATCACCAAATTTGTAAGAATAATAATCTCCAAGCTTAGATGGAACCAAAAATGCCTTAGTAACCAATGCAGTCTTATTGAGACTCAATCCCGGAGCAAAAACACCGAGACAGCAACACCACAGAATTCAAAAATAGGCAACAACAAACCACCACCACAAATAATTTAATTGTCCGATTTGAAGTTGTTGTTCCAACTCTCCATTAACCAACCACCGATTGAGAATTCCCTTCCATTCAGCAAAGCAAACAGAAATTGAAAATCAAAAATACCAACAACACCAGACCCATCGAAACCACAAGACCAACCCTCTATCATATGGTGAAGATACCGAAAGACAGGATTCTTAATCATATACGACCTACAAAACTTAACATTTAAATCATCCGAAGGTGTAATTTCAGAAATTGATTCCCAAAATTCATAAGGATCCAGATCATCAAAAATACACTCCGATTCTTCAGAACACCCAAATATCTTATCAATCTTTTGCCTACTTAAGAAAAATTCCTGACCTTCATGTTTGAATTTTACCAATACCGAAAGAACGTGTGCACTCCATGTAACCCGAACTGAGGCCAAAAATACCCTTGTCAGCTTCATATACGCAGGCCATCTCCCGTGAAGCAATTTCACCCATCCCTTGCCAGTGAACAAATTCCACACGTCCTTCTTTAAATCCAGCGCCTCCAAAGTTTCTTGACATAGGAATGTAGTGCCAACCACTTTCCTTTGTGCCAAAACGATAAACCTAGCATATTCATCATCATCAAATCCTTCCGACTGGCAAAAGGAGGAAGAGGGAGCTCCACGTTCATGCTGACTAGCTATGGACAATTAAAGATGGTGAGAATAGCACAAATTTAAGCAAATATATGTTAGAGAAAATTGGGAAGGGAAAATCTCGACCGAAATGAAGATGGGGCGAAATGGGAATGAAAATCAAACTTATATTTACGCGCCACTCGACTGAGCGACAGACAGCTCGGCCGAGCGATGCATCTGTCCAAGCGCAGCAGGGCCGCGGTCTGGCTCGGCCGAGCCTCAGTCGCTCGACCAAGCGGCACCCTGATCCTGCCAATATTTGGATTTTTTCAGCTTTTTCCGATCTCGAACGATCCGCATCAATCCTGGACGAGCTTCCTCTCTAATTTGCTGCACTTTTCATTCACCATTCCGGGCACTTGGCCTCCTCACTTCTCCGATCTCTCATCACAACACAATGTAAGTCCGTAGAACACTATCAATCAAGAATCCTTCAACACAACCACACAACGTTAAACTAACACAAGCAAATAACAAACATTTGTTCAAAACATGAAAATTAACAAGATATAAAACCGTTGGGTTGCCCCCAACAAGCGCTTTTTTAACGTTGGTAGCTCGACGACCATACCTTAATTTTAATCGTGATCAAAAGGTGCGGACCCGAAACTCATACCTCGTTCTATTATCACATGATTGTCCGGGAAGAATAACTTTCTCCGAGCACTTCGGGGTGTATCACCATCAACACGAGCTTTATTTGTTCTACCTTGATCAAACTCAATATCGTCCCCCGTATCATCCCTCTCATCATTCTCTTCCCCTACAAGGTCCAACCCCGGGACAAGCACATCCTTCAATCTCTTCTTTTTGCCAACTTTTTCAACTTCATTCTCATCAACACTCCTTGGAGGTAAAGAAAAGACAACTTCTTTTCCATAACAACGGAAAGTTAGCTCACCATGTTTCACGTCAAAGAGTGCATCGACCGTATGCAAGAATGGCCTTCCAAAAATCAATTGTATTCCACCTTTGTTCTTCATATCCACTACAAGAAAATCACCTAGGAATGTAAATGTTAAGACCTCCACATGTACGTCTTCAACAATTCCTCTTGGGCAAAATAGAGCATGATTTGCCAATTGTAGGACTTGACTCGTAGGTTTAAGTTCTCCAATATCCAATTCCTTATATAAGTCCCATGACATTACGTTCACACTAGCACCGGAGTCACACAAGGCTTTCTCGACATTTAAATCTCCAATTGTACAACCAATAACAAATCCCCCCGGATCCTCCTTCTTGCTAGCTATGCTCTTTCCTTCTTGTTCATTATTCCTCAAATCATATAGCTCACCATTCAGAACTAGCTCAACTCCAACAAGTTCATCTAACATTGGCACACGTTCAATTTCTTCTGGAAGTGGCATCTCGATATCTCCTTTCCGCACATAGTCAAAGAAATGCACCTCTTTGGTTTGCTCTTCATTGTTTTCTTCCTTCTTCTCGAGTACAACCTCCTTTCCTTCTTCCTTCACTACACTCACTTCTTCCACTACTTCCACACTCTCAACCATTGGAGTCATAACCTCCAATTTCACATCCATTCTATTTTCACCGTCAACCATATTACACCCTTTCTTTTGTATAATTTCGGTGTCACTTGGAAATTTCCCAGCTTGATGTTTTCCACTTAGTTGTTTTGAAATTGAGGAAATTTGCAGCTGAATTTCCCCGAACAATCCATCATACTTCTCAAATCTTTTATCAATTTCTTCATTCGGGTTTCTCCTCATCTCTTGGTTGGAGTATCTTCCACTTCCCCCAGCATATCCCCCTTGACCACTACTCCCTCTTTCTTCCAATTGCATTTGAGGATTGAGAGCATTGTTCGAATTCGCATAGGAGAAGTTTGGGTGAAACCAGTTGGAGGAATGGTAATACATGTTTCCTGAAGGGTTGTATTGAGGCCTATTATTGTACCTCATCCTTTGGTTGACAAAGTTAACATTCTCCGGATAAGCATCCTCATGCTTAATCACCATCATATCCTCTTTCCTACTCCCCGAAGTAGATAACGCATCGAGCTTTCTTTGCATAGCAGCTATTTGCTATTTGAAGTCCTCGTTTTCCTTGGTATCATTTACCGACTTCACCGATCTTTAATCTTTCCTTTCCTTTGGCCATTGGAAACTCTTTTCTGCCATTTTTTCAATTGTCCGCAATGCTTCTTCTTCCTCTTGATCGAGAAAAGCACCCCCCGATGAGGCATCCATCATCACTTTCGTATCATAATTCAATCCCCTATAAAATTGGCAAATTTGTTGACTACGGGAGAGACCATGCCTAGGAAATTTTCGAAGAACCTCATGGAACCGATCCCATGCTTCATAGAGTGGTTCATCATATCTTTGCCCAAAAGACGTTATATCGGCTCTCCTCTTCAACGTCAAACTAGGTGGAAAGAACTTGAACAAAAACTTCTCTCGAAGTTCCTCCCATGTAGCAATGTTGGATTTATCTAACCCTTCAAACCAATTTCGAGCTCCATCTCGCTAGGAAAATTAAAATAATCACAATCTAATTTGATCTTGGGGCACTTGATTGATTTTGATCATATCTGTGATCTCCAAGAACCTAGAGATGTGGATATTAGGATCCTCGGTCATATGCCCCCCAATTTGGTTATTTTGAATCATTTGTACCAATTGTGGCTTGATTTTAAACTGTGTGGCATTCACTCATAACCGGAATCGTTCGGTTGTCGGTCCCCCTTGCGGTCTAAACAAGTTTTGTAACGGTCTTCGTGGTCCGTTCCTCTCATTCATCATTGCTTTCATTAATTTAAGCTACCTCTTCAACTCTTCTATTCTAACCGTATCCTCACCACGGTGATCCATCTCAAACTTAACTTCAATATTATCTCTTCTTAGACGAAACTTCCTTTCTTCAATCTCCCGAGCTATAGACCTAGTGATCATAAACAACCTACAACTTCCACAAGAACGAATTACCAAACCAACACAAAATCAAACAAACAAAACAAAAACAATATTCTAACAAAAACTAAAAACAATATTAACACAAGCAATTAATCAAACAACTAGAATACAACTCTCCAAACTTTCAACAATATCAATAAGCCTACACAAAAGAATCCCCAGCAACGGCGCCAAAAACTTGATGCACGTGTGATTCAACACACAAACCAAGTTAAATTTTCAATCCAAGGTTCTTTCGATTCGCCCTATACACTACCGTTTACTTGCTTAAGAGTTTATAGCTAGGCAAGGTTTTTGTCGTTGTTTGTCAATTATATAGGAAAAATCATAGCTAAATTAAACATACATGAAATAAAACACATTTCTAATCATGTTCAAACTAATCCAATAACCAAATCAATTAATTCTCTCAACTTAGGTAGAAAGAGAATCAAGTGCAACAGTGAGACAAGTGTGAGTGTTGTAAGAATGTCTAAAGTGTTCAATTGAGATCAAATTGTGTTGTAAACTTATTTAATCCCTAGAAGATTGAGCAATCCACCCTCAATTAGTCAACCCCTTGTCACGGTGAGCCAACCGTTGATGCTACTAGAACTATCAAACAGTTACGTTATCAAATCCCAGACCACTCCTTCTAGAACGAGGATTATTGCTCTACGACCTATCTCCGCACAGGGATTGGATCTAAAATTGTATAAATCTACACTATTCAAGATGATTCCACCACGTGTTGGCTGCAGTGTTCACATCAAATACCTCCTCGGTTGGCTATTACCTACACCTAGATGGTAAGGATTAAGATGTAGTGCGATTCAAGCTCTAAAAGAAAAGTAAACAATCAACATTTAATCTCAATATCACAAATCATCCATTCAAACAACACTCACATATAGGTTTAGCTCCTCATACCTTCAATTCCGTTCAATACAATAGAAAGAGTAAGAGAATCCATTACAAATTGAAGGTAAAAAATGTAGAACTTCCTCAATTGTCTTCCTTGTCCTCAATCTACCGCTTGGTCTTCCTTGATCTTCACCAAATGTGGAAGAACGTGGCCTCGATCACCTTGAATGTGGATGAGAAGTGGATGGAAGATGGATTGGGAGAGAATTTCTCTAGTGTTTATTTGAAAAATGGGCAAAAGTTCTCTTCAATCTCAAAAATCCCCCTTTTATAGGCGAGCAAGCAGGGCCTTGGCTCGCCCGGGATGGCTCAATAACCGTCAAAACTACCGAAAATCACAATCTAGCTTGACCGAGCCAGATTGGCTGGACCGAGCCTGCCCTCTGTTGGCACAGCTCGACCGACCCTGCACAGCTCGGCCGAGCGAGCCCTCTGTCTACATGGCTCGACCGAGCCTGGCTCTGCTCGGCCGAGCACTATCTCTGAACTCCAGAAAATTCCCTTTCTGCTCCGCTCGGGCGAGCCTATCCTCCTTTGACTCCAAACTCGGACGATTTGCCTCCAAAACTCAACCAAAAGTGTCGTTTTATGCTCAAAACTCAACCTACACCTTCCAAACACAAAAACACAAAAACACAACAAAAGAACAACGAAAACATATGATATGAGAGTAAAATGGCCACAAACATGCACATTCACATACAGAAATGAAAGTCATTTTACGCACATATCAAAGTTTGACAAATTTCTTATCTCTCCACTGCATAGATAGTACATGAGTCGGTGAATCAAAATGGTCTTTATTTTGGTTGTAATGGGACTTTCCTAGAAGGTAGGTCGTTTTAGGCTGAGTGACAAACACACTTTTGATTTTCACTATTTCCCAACTCTCAACTTCCCACATTAAATCTAATACATCAATACAATCTTAAGAGAGAAATAAGCCAAATTCTAGAATCCAATTTCAAACTTAATAATACATGAAAGGAAATAAGGCACAAATCTCATTTGTCTTAATTTCCTGTTCTTCCCTAACAGTCATCAAATCCAAATTAGATAAATCAAGAAAAATAAAGAATCAGAGAGCAACTCATCCTCCGGTATTCTCCTATCATCGGCTACTCATCATGCAATCTTAATTATCTAAATTTCAGTGCAGATCAATCATCAATCAAAAAGTTTCATAGATAAGGGAGGAATAGTACAGAATCTCAAGTTACACTTAAAACAAATTTTGAACGTAGAAAGCAAATACAACTGAAATACTCAAATAAAAAGGAAATAACCTAAACTAGAACAAATACAACTGAAAGGAAATGAAATACATTGAAAAGAACTAAAATACACAGAAAGAAATAACAATACATCAAAAAGGAAATACAGAAAAATAACAAAGATGAATGATAAATGATTCCATTCCCATGAGTCCTCATCCCCCCAAACTTATTCAATATGAAAGAAAGAATAGATTTGACAGTTAGCTCGTTAAGAAATGAATTTGGACCTCAATCACGGCATCGTGAGGGCCAATCTCGATCAGGCTGCTGCCGCAGGCGCGTGTATCGGAGTACTGGACTAATATCAAAGAATAATTCCTCCATCCGTTAGGTCAGATGCCCGATCGCGGTGGTGTGCTCGTGGAGCTAGGTCTGAACACCCTGTAAGGTGGTCTGGATACACTGAATAGTTTCCTCATGTTGCTGCTGACTCTCGTGCACATGTGGCAGTTGATTCCTCGAGCTAGCGAAAGCAGTGGCATGCTCATGCATCAACAGTAAGAATTGCCCCCTGTCAGTGACACTACCAGAAGAACCTGCTTTGGCGTGGGAAGTGGAAGCGTTGTTCCAGCACCCCGTGCTGAAATGCTGCTCTGTCCGGCGGGTGGGAATCTCATCACTAGGCTGCTCCCTGGCTGTCTGCCTCTGCACCCAGTGCTGCCGCTCATCCCTAAGAGCTACCTCCTCCTCTCGGGTCAGTGCCCGCTGATCGACCAGCGTACTTGGGCGGTGTGCGAATCAGGATATGGGGGCTCTGCCTCTAGAAGAAATTTTCCGGTCCATATGAGTCTGTGTCTGCATAAACCAATTGTCACAGAACTGGAGGCCCGTGACATGAGTGAGATTTGGAGCTGGCAGAAGGAATCGGTCGCCATTACACAAGCGTAGGTACTTGTCTCCATAATAAATAACATTGAATCTATACTGCTCCAAGTAGTGGGTGATGAATTTCCTATAGGTACAAATCGGGGTGAAGGCATGGACGGGAATCCCCACATGTGAGGCGATCGGCGTCGCAAAACCGCCCCACCAAAAGTTGCCCAGGACCGCAATCATTTCTCGCTTCCAATTCTCCATCACGAAGGCGGCAAGACTGAAATGGGTGCTGCCAAGCATGCATTTAAGGCATGAGATCTCGGTGGAACGGGCCTTCTCACTCTCGTTGCGGCTAAAAACAGAAACCTCATGGCACTTCTGGATGTAACTCAATACCAGATTGTTGATAGAAGAAGCTTTCATGCGGCCCATCTGGAAATTTGCGGGGTCGGCTTAAGCAGCAATGCTAGGCTAGAAAGTCTTGATTCGGAAATTTGGTAGTGCGTGGTACAAGCCCCCTGACTCGCACCCAAAGATAGTGTCAAGGTCGGTGCGAGATAAAGTGTACAACACTCCCCAAAGCCGGAACGGAATGTCATTGGGCTCCACTGGATGCTGTTGATGTGGCTCGATGATATGCAAAATGGCAAAGAAGTCCAGGACAAGAGGTCGGATTGTGGGCCAAAACTGCTGGATGAAATGCCCCTAGCCGCATCGCTCGAAAAGCCGCTGGTCATCGTTGCCGATACCCAGCTCCGCCATGGAATCGACATCGGGATACCTCATCAGACAGATCCAAAACTCCTGAAAGTGGGTGAAGTGTGTGGCATGGTCGGGAAGGGCAATCTGAGGGGGCCATCCAGGGAGCTCCTCTAGGATAGAACCTGGTCTTGATCATCGGCCTCGAACTCAGAATCCACCGTAAGATCACCCTGATCATCCTCAAACATCTTCTTCTCCTCAGGCAGATAGTCCTCATCAGACAATGACAAGATCCTAGTATCTACAAAACCTACAAAGAACAAAATCAGCACAAAGAAACTAGGAAAAACAACTAACTCCCCCAAACTTGCCTAGTGCAATTTCAACAAAAATTCCAACAAAATTAGACAAGCCAATCTAAAATTAACCACCCAATCATGCAATTTATGCCAAATCCAAGTGCTAAAAATCAATCTAAAGCCCAAAGAACCACAATTTACGATTTGGAAAGGTATAAACCAAGCAACAGTAAAGGGCGTTTCAATTTGAATCCAAAGTTCCACTAATCTCCACAAGTATAAACAATTAACTTAGATGCACTCATATCGACTCACTCACAACCAATATCGAATAATTCTACCAGATTCAAGCAACGAAATTGAAGAAAAAGCATAAACATAAAATTTTGGAATTTTAGGGAAAAAAAAACAACAAAAATTCAATGAAAACAAAGTAAAATCATCAAGGAAATCAAAAGGAGAGAGTAAAATAGTGTTTACCTCGTGTGGGATCGACGGAAAATGCAAGAAAATCGAGTTTGAGGAGTGGGGGAAGAGAGATGCGTCGTGCATGTGTGTTTTGAAATAACAAGAGAAATGGATTTTTCCATTTTTAAAAGGAAGAATTGTGACCTCTTTATCGATAGACACAGGCTGTGTCGATCGACATAGAGGTAATTTAATTTTTTTTAAATAATCGAATCCTTAAAATTGGATTGACCTGGCCGGCTCGATCGACTATTTCTGTATCTTGAAACCTTACTTCCTTAAGTACCATTACCTTATCCTCACA
>JAPKLW010012155.1:0-10378 GCA_026898455.1 Plectranthus barbatus
AAAAAAAAAGGAGGAATCTAAGTATGCAACAATGGACCACTTGGCCAGCTGTTCACTGTAATTATTTTAAGTTATCTTTGCAGTTATCCATTAGTGCCATGAGATAGGTAGACAAAACTCCAAAGTCCAAGCTCAGAAAATATTTATATTTATATTTATATTTATATATAATTCCTTTTTTTTATTTATTTATTTTGCTCTCATCACTCACAGTGTACTATATTTCAGTGTATATTACAAGCTTTGATGCAGCTCCACTACAAATAGAGATAACAAAAAAAGAACAGTTTTCAGCACTCAGCTCTCTCCCTTTTTCCCATTTTTATTTTCTTTTTTCATAGACTAGGGTTTCTCTCCCACACCTTGCTTTTTTCTTTTGATTTTGTTTCAAGTGGATTTGGTTGAACTGGTTCTTGAAATATCATCTGTTGTTTGTCCTTTGCTATTCTTTGTGTCTCAACTTTATGTGGGCTCTTGCTGTTTTCTCCTAATTGTTCAGGTATTATCTTCTACTTGCCCCTTTTTTGGAGCTAATATCTGTTTTGTGATCTGAAATTTATTATCTTCCTTCAATTATAGCTTCTAATGGTTTGACATGTTTTTATTTATTTATTTTTTTTGCTTTTGTTTGATGCAGGTTGTTGATTGATTGGTTCCTCACAAAGTCAAATCTTGAAACTTGAAAGTATTTTCTTGCACCCTTTCTAATTTTATCTTTTCAGGCAAAAAATTTGTGCCTTATTTCTTGCTCTATGTTGAAAGAGGAAGTGTTTTCATTTGGGATGTTTACCTATTGCTCAATTTCTTAGGAAATTCCATTCTCAGATAGGGTTCTATTTCTATGTTCTTGGAAACTTGTGCTGGGAAAACAAAGTTTGAGGTTGTTGGGGTTGAGCTCTAGAGAGAAATGGTGTCTAGATCATATTCAAACCTGTTGGAGCTTGCTTCTGGCGAAGCTCCATCGCCATCTTTCAGCCGCATGAGTCGGCGCATCCCTCGTATTATGACCGTAGCTGGGATAATGTCGGATATTGATGATGATGGTTCCGACAGTGTTTCGTCGGATCCATCATCTTCATCTTCTCAAAAGGATAGGATAATAATCGTGGCGAATCAGTTGCCTATAAAGTTGCAGAGGAAAACTGATAGTAGTAAAGGCTGGACTTTTAGCTGGGATGATAATTCACTCTATCTCCAGCTAAAAGACTGCTTAGGTGATGAAGATACTGAATTCATATATGTGGGCTGTCTCAAGGAAGAAGTCCACCCCAATGACCAAGATGAGGTCTCCCAGATCCTCCTCGAAACGTTTAAGTGCGTTCCGACTTTTTTGCCTCCTGATCTGTATAGCAAGTACTATCATGGCTTTTGCAAACAGCAGCTATGGCCTTTGTTCCACTATATGTTGCCATTGTCTCCTGATCTTGGTGGTAGGTTCAACCGCTCGCTGTGGCAGGCTTATGTATCGGTGAACAAGATTTTTGCGGACAGGATCATGGAAGTGATCAACCCGGAAGATGACTATGTGTGGATTCATGATTATCATCTGATGGTACTGCCTACTTTCCTGAGGAAGAGGTTTAATCGGGCGAAGCTTGGGTTTTTCCTGCACAGTCCATTTCCATCTTCGGAGATTTACAAGACTTTGCCTATAAGGGAGGAGCTTCTCCGGGGTCTGCTTAATTCTGATTTGATTGGTTTTCACACATTTGACTATGCTAGGCATTTCCTCTCATGTTGTAGTCGGATGCTGGGAATATCGTATGAGTCGAAAAGGGGTTACATAGGCCTCGACTACTATGGCCGCACTGTTAGTATCAAGATTCTTCCTGTGGGCATTCATATGGGCCAACTTCAGTCGGTTTTGAGCGTTCCTGAGACAGAGGCGAAGGTGAAAGAGCTCGTTAAGCAGTTTACGGGGCAGGGGCGAACAATGTTGCTTGGGGTTGATGATATGGATATTTTCAAGGGCATCAGCTTAAAGTTGTTGGCAATGGAGCAACTCCTGCTGCAGCACCCCGAGAAGAAAGGAAAGGTTGTCTTAGTTCAGATAGCTCTGCCTGCTAGGGGCAGAGGGAAGGACGTGAAAGAAGTGCAGGATGAGACGTATGCTACAGTAAAGCGAATAAACGAGACATTTGGAGAACCTGGATACGAGCCGGTCATCTTAATTGATCGGCCACTGAAGTTTTACGAAAGAGTTGCTTATTATGTTGTTGCTGAGTGTTGTTTGGTTACTGCAGTTAGAGATGGAATGAATCTCATACCGTATGAGTATGTTATCAGTCGGCAAGGCAACGAGCGACTGGATAAAGTATTGGGACAGGAAGCATCCACCCCCAAGAAGAGCATGTTGGTTGTATCAGAGTTTATTGGATGTTCTCCATCTCTAAGTGGAGCAATTCGAGTCAACCCGTGGAATACTGATGTGGTGGCAGAAGCAATGGAATCAGCCATTGTACTGGCGGAGGCTGAAAAACAACTGAGACATGAAAAACATTATAAGTATGTGAGCACACATGACGTGTCGTATTGGGGCAAAAGCTTCTTGCAAGACCTGGAAAGGACTTGTAAGGATCATGTGCGACGCAGATGCTGGGGTATTGGATTCGGCTTAAGCTTCAGAGTTGTTGCACTTGATCCCAACTTCAGAAAGCTGGCCATGGAGCACATAGTTTCGGCTTACAAGAGGACTACAACTAGAGCTATTCTTCTTGACTATGATGGAACTTTGATGCCCCAAAATTCAATCGACAAGAAACCAAGCTCGAAAACACTTGATATCCTAAACAGTTTATGCAGAGACAAGAACAATGTGGTTTTCATCGTCAGTTCTAGACCACGAGAAAAGTTATCTGCGTGGTTTTCGTCTTGTGAAAAGCTGGGGATTGCAGCTGAGCATGGATACTTTGTGAGGTATAATAGTTTACGCGTTTTGCATTGTAGTATAATTTGCTCTCTGACTTGCGATTGGATTATCCAGGATGAATCGAAATGAAGAATGGGAAACCAGTATTCCAGTAGTGGAATGCAACTGGAAGCAGATAGCAGAGCCGGTAATGCAACTATACACCGAGACAACTGATGGATCGATGATTGAACTTAAGGAAACATCGATGGGTTGGTGTTACGAGGATGCTGACCCTGATTTTGGATCCTGTCAAGCTAAGGAGCTTCTTGATCATCTAGAGAGTGTGCTTGCCAACGAACCAGTTACGGTCAAGAGCGACTCGAATTGCGTAGAAGTTAAGCCGCAGGTAATCTATATTTTCCTCAACTGCTCATTTCTTATTGTCATCACTATAAGCAATTTTTCTTTTCGAGGCCTGCTTCTTTGGCCTTGTTAGCTAATTCTTGAACTTGGGAAGCATGCAATCTAGGCATATCATTTCTTTCAATTATATTAGGATATGAAATTATATTCCTTAATTATTTCGGATAAATGCATCTTTCATGTTATTAATTAGTGTCAAGTGTGACTGATTTATGAGTTGATGTGAACTGTAGGCAGCCTCGAACCTCGAGCTAAATAACCAATCGTAAATCTTTAGTAGTTGTTAAGAGAAGGAAGATAGCAAGCATGCAATGATAAATATTTCCACAAATCTATGGAGAAGATTAATTTTCATGCATGTAGAGAGAGGTAGGCGCGGTACTAAGTTTGAATGTACAGGGAGTGAGCAAGGGTCTGGTGGCGAAACGGCTGCTGTCGTGGATGCAGGAGCGAGGAATGTCGCCTGATTTCGTGCTGTGCATTGGGGACGACCGATCTGATGAAGACATGTTTGAGGTGATCAGCAGCAGCATCACGGGTCCATCCATCGCTCCCCAGGCGGAAGTGTTTGCATGCACGGTGGGGCGCAAACCGAGCAAGGCTAAGTACTATCTGGACGACACGGCTGAGATAGTGAGACTGATGAGGGGTCTGGCCTCCGTCTCCGACCTCATCATACCCATGGGCATGCAGTAAGCCATTTCTCTTCTCTCTTATTTTGTTTCATCAAAATTGTATATTATAGACTGAAAGATTTGTTTTGTGGTTTGAACTTGGGTTGATTTGATGAGAGCTGTATATAGTAGGCTTATAAATATTCTCATTTTTATTTATTATTATGATTGGGTTGTTTTTCAAGAGATTGCATATTTGTACTGTTTTAAGTTTGATTCACTTTCAATTTCAAGCTTTTTTTACCGGAATTTTGAAGTTCAACAAGTCTTTGTTGATTTTAAACAACTTTATAAATGACCAGAGCATGATTCCTCAGCATTTGAGAATTATCGTTTCCATCCAAATTGATGGTCATTTATTTTCATTCGCAAAATATTCTTTTTATTTGTTTGTTTCATATATTTTATATTTATTTTGTTATTTTCGAAATGCTCCAATATTTCTTGGTGATGGTCATATTCATTAAAAAAATATAGTAATAGTACTTTGGAGTATTATTATTATATTTTCATTATAGTGATGAAGATTGTTATAATTATAAAATATAATATATTGAAAATAATTATTATAATATTTTATTGGTATATCTAAAATAATAATAATTTAGTATAAATTATTATAACTTTTTAATAAATTTTTATGTTGTTCATTATTATGTTTCATTGATAATATGACCACTAAATTATATGAAGACTATATTAATATTAAACACTATTAATATATTAAATATCACCAATACATTTCAATACTATTATATTAAAATAATTTTATTAAAGCGAAATTATTTTTAGTTCAACTATTCAACATGAAAAAAATATTTTAATATTCGTAAACTCGTGAAAATAACGAACCGAATCAAACATTATAAATGAGAATGATTTTGAAACTTATTTTCTAAACCGAACAACTTTATTTGTAACATCCTACCCCTCGGGTCTGGCGATGTCAGGGCCTGCAGTCCGATGCACCCCAACCCACTCAGCGTCAACTGAGCCCTGCGCACACAGCGACTTATGGTTCGCCAGCCTCATCCGCAGATGCAGACTGGAGGGTTGTTGTCAAGGGGGATCGAACACCCGCCCTCAACCTTTAACACCAAACCTTAAAGGTAAGATGTCACCAGTTGAGCTGCACTTCTGTAACTCCCCCAACTAGCCTTCCCAAACTTTGGGGCGCATTACAGTGGTAGTGGGGTACTTTAAAAAAAATTTCGGAATTTACAGAAGATTTTAAATACCATAACTAAGATTTTGCCAACATTCATCAAAACTATTTTTTTATAGAAGGATGCAACGATGAACAGTTTATCGTGTGACAAAGCATAAGAAAAACAGTTGTGAGTACGGTTCCTCAACTTATTACAAAACATGAGGGAAGGCAAGGTAAACAGAGGTGCAGTGCAGCGGAGTGTTACGTGATGTAGATATGCATATGGAGATGCATATCTCAGGATATGTTCTTGCTCACAGGATTACTCATCTTTACACCGCCACAATTCCATCCTCGCTGCTAACCTGCGCATTTTAAAAATAATGCGAGGGGCTGAGTACTAATGTACCCCGTGGAGACATGCCCGAAAACGTACATTTATAAGTATGAATGTTATGCCACACACACAGATAATCACGGGGTTTTATTAAAAAGTACCGTGTTATCCAAAACCATTTTATTTGTTGCAGCTATGTTATCATATCTGTTTACCTTTTCGTAACTGGAAGTTGGCCTACTTCCGAGTTACAATGAACAGTTGGGAATGGCGTAACCCACTCGACCCACTGTCATCAATTACTGCACTGATCTCAGGGCGTACCTTTGAGATCCGATCAAAAAGTACCTCGTACCTCTCCTTATCACACCGTGAGGTGTCAGCACTCCAGCTGAGGGACCTGAGAATATGGAGCCCGTGGCTCATCATACATAGGATAGCAATCCTCTAGATATTAATAAGGTTTAGCGCGAGCCTTGGTGCCCGGTTCATACCTCATTAATTATCTCTCCAAGATTTAATCAACCGGAGGTACAGATATGATAGCACAAAACAATTTAGGCATAGACAATCAATTTTAAAACAAAACATTGTCACACACATTTTTGAAAACTGAGCCAAGGCTCGAAACGGCATTTTATTTTTACTGAAAAATAGTCCCCACCTTTCATTGCTTACAGATTAGATGATCACGTTAGTTGTGGTTGAGCTGTCACAAATTCCCTGTGTTTCCTTCACATATTAACACAGTAAAGCATACACAAATTAGGATGGATCGCCTAATAAATAGTCAGCCCTAGCTGATATTAATTAATATTGATCAAAACCCTATCAATATATATTTCAAAGGAAAGCTATCAACGATTATTACAATATTGCAGAAGGAATTATTGTGAGATAATACCTTGGTTGAGCACAAAATCAGTTTGAATCCAAAACTGATTTAAGCAGCGTCTTCTATCTCTCCCATAAATTCTCTCTCTCTCTCTCTCTCATAAATTATCTCTCTCTCCTATTAATTTCTCTTTCTCTCTCTATTCCTCTCTCTTGGCGATGTTCTCTCTCTCATAAATTCTACTCTCTCTCTGCATGTGCTCTCTCTCTCTCTTCCTTCTTTATTACATGACTCTTTCTACTTCTCTCTATCTTTATTTCTATTTCTGTGTGAATTTCCCTTCTCCATTTCCACAGCTTATATAGGCAGAGAAGTCTAGTAATTTTAGGTTTTAGCTTCATAGGTAATAAATTCATATTAAATAGAAAAATCTCAAGACGGGTTCTCACGCAACCATTAATTGGTTTGGATAATATTTAATCCAATTAGATATAATTTACAGGTTAAGCTCCAATATTTAGTCTTAAATAATTTATATCTTGATGGATATAATTCAAATAATTATTTGAAGTTTATGGGAACGGTCTATTTTTAATTTTCATATTTTCTTGAACTAGAAAATATTATACTCATTTATCACCTTGTAAATCTTAACCAGAACTTCTTTTCTCAAATGTAATCATATACATTTGATTAGTAATCCAAACCATAGCAACCCTTAATTTTTTGTTTAAAAAGTGCACTAGAAATAAATACTAGTGTTACAAATCAAAAAACTCTATTTTGTAGCGCGAGAAACTTATGTCACACAATCATTATTTCAATCAATATTATGAGGGCTATTACATTCTCACCACCTTACAAAAATTTCGTCCCGAAATTTGCTAAGGTGCCTCAAATCCTAACCTCCAAGGTTAACAATCAGTCTCAAACAGATTTAACCAGCTCAACACACAATCTAACACATCTTTAAGCAATAAGCAAAACAATTACACTGCTTGCACAAAAACTTTCAAAATCAATATTTTGAAATCATAGTTTCACAAAATCACCACATCGGTGTCAAAATCACGTGTTCATGCTTTTAAGTAACAAATAACCTCATTAGGTTAAACAAAATGTGGCTAGAGCCCACCTCTTTTGCCAAAACAACACTTTTTGAAATGTCAGTATTCTCTCCTACTCAAAATACTAGACAAATCAATCACAACATGCAATGTCAGTATATCCCCAACTCCGATAATAGACATGCAAAAAAAAAACAATAGCAATAGCAAAAGCCAAGCTTCATCGCTATGCTAAGCAACAAAATACTTGTAATCATGCCAAGTTATTTGAAAACGTTTTCAATCACTTTCATTTAAAATGAGCATCATTTGCTCGAAATAATTTATAGCAACAATCAGAACTGTGCTATCATTTCAAAAAAAAAATTCCAACCCCAAAGCATTTGGTAGTGAATCCAATCACTAAACAATTTGCAAGCAGGTAATTAAAAACTTTTACCAAAACGTACCTCTCAGGTTGCGCAGGAAGGAATGTGGTGTAAAGCACGACAGCAATCACTTCACAGTAGACTTCCGAAATAAGGGAAGTCTTTGTAATTAGAGTCAAAGTAAAAGCACAAACCAAACTATGATACCACTTCTGTAACGCCCCCAACTAGCCTTCCCAAACTTTGGGGCGCATTACAGTGGTAGTGGGGTACTTTAAAAAAAATGCGGAATTTACAGAAGATTTTAAATACCATAACTAAGATTTTGCCAACATTCATCAAAACTATTTTTTTTATAGAAGGATGCAACGATGAACAGTTTATCGTGTGAGAAAGCATAAGGAAAACAGTTGTGAGTACGGTTCCTCAACTTATTACAAAACATGAGGGAAGGAAAGGTAAACAGAGGTGCAGTGCAGCGGAGTGTTACGTGATGTAGATATGCATATGGAGATGCATATCTCAGGATATGTTCTTGCTCACAGGATTACTCGTCTTTACACCGCCACAATTCCATCCTCGCTGCTAACCTGCGCATTTTAAAAATAATGCGAGGGGCTGAGCACTAATGTACCCCGTGGAGACATGCCCGAAAACGTACATTTATAAGTATGAATGCTATGCCACACACACAGATAATCACGGGGTTTTATTAAAAAGTACCGTGTTATCCAAAACCATTTTATTTGCTGCAGCTATGTTATCATATCTGTTTACCTTTTCGTAACTGGAAGTTGGCCTACTTTCGAGTTACAATGAACAGTTGGGAATGGCGTAACCCACTCGACCCACTGTCATCAATTAGTGCACTGATCTCAGGGCTTACCTTTGAGATCCGATCAATTTATAAAAGTACCTCGTACCTCTCCTTATCACACCGTGAGGTGTCAGCACTCCAGCTGAGGGACCTGAGAATATGGAGCCCGTGGCTCATCATACATAGGATAGCAATCCTCTAGATATTAATAAGGTTTAGCGCGAGCCTTGGTGCCCGGTTCATACCTCATTAATTATCTCTCCAGGATTTAATCAACCGGAGGTACAGATATGATAGCACAAAACAATTTAGGCATAGACAATCAATTTTAAAACAAAACATTTTCACACACATTTTTGAAAACTGAGCCAAGGCTCGAAACGGCATCTTATTTTTACTGAAAAATAGTCCCCACCTTTCATTGCTTACAGATTAGATGATCACGTTAGTTGTGGTTGAGTTGTCACAAATTCCCTGTGCTTCCTTCACATATTAACACAGTAAAGCATACACAAATTAGGATGGATCGTCTAATAAATAGTCAGCTCTAGCTGATATTAATTAACGTTGATCAAAACCCTATCAATATATATGTCAAATGAAAGCTCTCAACGAATATTACAATATTGCAGAAGGAATTATTGTGAGATAATACCTTGGTTGAGCACGAAATCAGTTTGAATCCAAAACTGATTTAAGCAGCGTCTTCTATCTCTCTCATAAATTCTCTCTCTCTCTCATAAATTATCTCTCTCTCCTATTAATTTCTCTTTCTCTCTCTCTTGGCGATGTTCTCTCTCACTCATAAATTCTACTCTCTCTCTGTGCATGTGCTCTCTCTCTCTCTCCCTTCTTTATTACATAACTCTTTCTACTTCTCTCTATCTTTATTTCTATTTCTGTGTGAATTTCCCTTCTCCATTTCCACAGCTTATATAGGCAGAGAAGTCTAATAATTTTAGGTTTTAGCTTCATAGGTAATAAATTTATATTAAATAGAAAAATCTCAAGACAGATTCTCACGCAACCATTAATTGCTTTGGATAATATTTAATCCAATTAGATATAATTTACAGGTTAAGCTCCAATATTTAGTCTTAAATAATTTATATCTTGACGGATATACTTCAAATAATTATTTGAAGTTTATGGGAACGGTCTATAATTTGAGATCTTTAATTTTCATATTTTCTTGAACTAGAAAATATTATACTCATTTATCACCTTGTAAATCTTAACCAGAACTTCTTTTCTCAAATGTAATCATATACATTTGATTAGTAATCCAAACCATAGCAACCCTTAATTTTTTGTTTAAAAAGTGCACTAGAAATAAATACTAGTGTTACAAATCAAAAAACTCCATTTTGTAGCGCGAGAAACTTATGTCACACTGTAACGCTCCCATCTGACCTTCCCAATATGAGGCCACGTTACATTGATGTTTCAGGTTTTCGAAGTGTAATCCAGATAGATAAATAAGAAAAGACTTCGAATACATTCATAAAATAGCTTAACAATTAAAACAATCCTTCGAGTCTAAAAAAAATTAAACAGAACTTCAGTCTTTAAAACATTTCAAAAGGGGAAGGATTTTCAGAGAGTGTAGCAGCGTGTGTGTAACGTGATGGTGACATGTATATGATGATACATGTCACAGGATCTTATTCTTTGCAAAACTCTTCATATCTCCAGCTTACACCCCGCTACCTCCATCCAAGCTGCTTAACCTGCACGTTTTAGAAATAACGCGAGGGCTGAGTACTTTCGTACCCAGTGAGAAACATGCCAAAACATACATTATATAGGAAACATGCTATGCAACTCACACAGCTAAACACGGGGTTTTGTTGAAA